>OX333072.1:34381014-34663681 GCA_946863875.1 Alloplasta piceator | reverse complement strand
GGGCTGTCCTTCTGCGTCTTTTTCTTTCTCTCTTTCTCTCTCTCGCGGTACGTTTTTTATTTTTTACTGGAAATACTGCAATTTCTAAAATAAATTACAGTGTACTGAAACGTTCCGATATTTGAATGAATTCCAATTTATTCAAATATTGCAATAAACCGTTATTTATCCTTGCCTAGGCTCATAGCTACGAGGGCTTTTACTTATCTAATTAATCGTGAGATCAAATAATTAAGCGAATTTGTTTAACCTCGTACCTATAAAAAGCACGAGCGTCGCCGAAACGCAATGGTGATCTGTTAAAAAATTATAGTCTTCACTCTATAGGACTGCTCGACCACAGAATGCGGGTGTTGTTCCAAAAATTGTATGTTAATTGAGGACGCCGATGTTGGTGAAACATCGGACCTCATAGGTGCCCGTCGGCTTTCTCATTAGCGCGAAAGGGCGCGCTGACCGACGCTATCTGACGGCTCTCAGGCAAAATACCGACATTACAGCAAACCTCAGGCCGTCCCGATACAGTTCATACACTGTTAAAGTTGAAATTGACATTGCATATTCTGCGGTACGCGTTTGATTTTTTACTGGGAACACAGCAATTTCATATTGTGTGCTCTGAATATTCTACAGATGCCATTGTAAATTTTACAGTTCAAACACAGTGGATTTCCTTGTTTCTGCCTGTAATTTCTACTTTGTCATTTTTTTGCCGTGAAAATTGCATTTTTTACAGTGTAATTCAGCATTTATAATGATTTGAAAAGTAGAAACTACATAAAATCTATTAATTTATAATAGATTCTTAGTAAAACGCCTGAATTACAGTTGTGAACCGTATCCAGTGAAAACGTTATGTTGCCGCAATGTAACATGGAAGTTACATGCAATGTTACAATGTCATCCCTATGTAACGTTGCTGTTATATAACATGCGAGTAACAATGTTATGTAACATTTGTTACATGTAGGTTACATAACTGCAATATAACTTTGTTACATTACAGCAATGTAACATATGTTATATTGCGGCAATATAACATGGAAGTTACATGTAATGTTACAATGTTATTCCTGTGTAACGTTGCTGTTATATAACACGCAAGTAACATGTTATGTAACATTTGTTACATGTAGGTTACATATCTGCTATATAACCTTGTTACATTACAGTAATGTAACATATGTTCCATTGCGGCCATATACCATAGAAGTTACACACTGTAAACATTTTTACTACGAGGGGTCGAGGGTCGCGAAATTAAGTTATGTGGGATGACGTAAGTTATGAGGGGTCAGATATTTTTGAATTAATTAGGGGTTAGAGGCCCCCAAATTAAGTTATGAAGGGTAACGTAAGTTATGAGGGTTCAGGTATTCTGGAATAAAGTTTACATAACTTATGATGGGTCAGGGGATTGGAATTCGCAAATAAATAAACGAACTTTCATGGTTTGTTGCTCATTCAAATGCGTATACTATTATTATTATTATTATTATTATTATTATTATTATTATTATTATTATTATTATTATTATTATTATTATTATTATTATTATTATTATTATTATTATTATTATTATTATTATTATTATTATTATTATTATTATTATTATTATTATTTTACTACCATTATTATACTACTATTATTTTTTCGGCACTCCAGCATTCATATATTATACAAGTAGAGAGAATTCATAAGTAGTCGGTAGCGTAATCGGTAGCGTGTTAGGTAGATAGGTAGGATGGTAGGTAGGGTCGAGGGTTCGATTCCCAGTCTCTGAGAAAAGTTAGATCAGACAATTCGTGCAGATTTTTTTTTCTATGAATCTTTTTCGGGCCGGTAAACTATGCATATTAAATTATTTTGCGAGAGCTATATATTTTGTATAACATGTTTAACAACAATTAATTCTAGTTACGGTAACGTAACACAATTACATAACTGTTACGTAACTGTTACATAACTGTTACATTACTGTTACGTAACTGTTACATAACTGTTATGTAACAATGTTACATTGCTGAGTACGAAATTGTAACTTACATGTAACTTACATGTAACGTCCATGTAATGTTACATGTTACAAATGGTAATATTGCCGTAGTAGTATTGGTACCCGTCTGGCGCCCCCCACTCCTATCCCCACTCCTTCCCCCACCATGCGGCTTCCCCCACCACTCCACTTTTCCCCCACCACATCCAGGTGGCCGAGGAAAAAGCGATGCGGTGAGGATGATGGCGGGGGAGGGTGAGGACAAGGGGGTGCCACACGAGTACCAATTTTGTGGTGATAATGATAATAATCTGATAATAATAATAATAATAGTGAAAATTGGGAACTACTTACATCTGGAAGCCCATGTCATATTCCTCGAAGTTGACGCAGCAACGACACACACGCGCGCGCGCGCGCCCGTTCTCATAATCATAATAATAATAATAATAATTATTATTATTATTATTAAGAATAACTCATGGTTGTTGGATTTACTACTGACAATTCAGCAAATCTTATCTCGATGGTAACACATACACACACACACACACACACACAGACACCTATTTCCTTCACTAGTCACGCTGAATGGTCAAGGACCATTTATTGCTGACACTGCGAACTTTTTATATTACACGGAATTTGGATGAGTGGAGCTGTGCATTACCGATTTACGCTGCCACAAATCGGTGACTACAAAATAAGAGTATTTTTAAATGTTTAGTTATTATCGAATAATATAATACAACCTTTTTTAAATTTCGATAAATTTTTTATCGACGCATACAACATCCATTGCGTACGTGTTCGAAAATCTTAGGTTATTGAATCTACCGCTTCCGAACGAGCACTCTTCTTCACTTTCCGAAGTTTCTACCTTTTCCCGATAAACGAAACTTTTGCGTTGCGTCAATTGATCTATTTTTGCACAAAAATTCGTTGAGCACATTTCGAAATTTTGAAACAAAATTTTGTTCCCCAATTTTGATGTGTTTAGAGAAAATTCAACTTCACTTCCGAAATTCATCGTTATTCACCTCCACAAGTTTTAAAATGCAACGATGTTATGGAAACTTCTGAATTTTTCATTATTTTTTACCGTACGATATATTGTTTGAAATTATAAAAAATTATAACTTTGAAAAATACATAATTTTTCACTGAAAACGCGCGCAGCGGAGCAATCCGCGAACTTCGGTGTCCGGATAAGGACTGCAGCTGTTGTGCAAAGTTGAGACCTCTTAACAATACCGAAAAAGACAATGATGGTACGTCGGTATGAAACTTTGTCAGCATTTTTACCCCGGTGGATATCCGATTGCAACTTTTAGCAAAAATGCTATTCTCTCTGCAGCGGCTCACCAGCATTCTAAGCTTCAAGCGCGACACTCCATCTATTCCAGAAAATAAGATAGAGCTCATTCTTCATATGTGTAACGTTGCGAAATTTTTTTTTGCGAAAGATTTAACGTGTCCAGATACACACACACACACACACAAACACGTGTTGTGTGTGTGCACAGACCCACACACTCACAGATACACAACAAAGACACACGAACACAAACATACACACAGAAAAGCACGTTCAAACACAAAGGCTGTAGGAACGCAAAAGAACTGCTTATCTCAGCATCATATTCGATATCATTACTCTATGTGATTGCATAGTTTCAATAATCACCTTTGATCGCGAAAAAATATGACTACGTTTATAACGTACTCGAAAACAATTGCTAACAATCGTTCATTTCCATTCACCGCTTCAGATTATTTTTATCGTCAATGTTATCATCAACCTCACAATATATTTACAGCATTATTTACGGAAGTACAAACCAACCTAATGATTTAAACGTTTCGTAGAGATAATTTCAAAAATTGGATTTTTATATGAGTGATATATCAATATATGTGTCATTCCATACCATTTCGACCTGGGTCTGACCCTTGACCTCTCGGATTTGGCTCGCGATTTTTTATATGATTGTTCTCACTTTGAAAGGTACCCAGTTTTTTTCTAGATTTTTCAGATTTAATTTGAATCTTCTATATTTCATTAAACGATTTTATTGATCGACACAATTTAAACATTTGAAAAAATTCTGAAAAATCGTGTGTCAGATATCAAAATTTTTGAGCTTAGAGCCGGAGTGGGGAGATTTTTCCTTCTTACTATTTTTAAGCTTTTTCGGAAAAAAACGTTCAAAAAAAAATAGAAGCGGAAGTTATTTTACTATGAATGGTTGCTGAAACATTTTCATATGTAATATCGGATTTTTGAAAAAAATTTCAGATTTTTCGCAAGAGATTTTTTCTTCTTGATTTTGCTAATATAAATGATTCCAAAAAACTGAAATTTTTTTTGAAAAATCCCATATTATATATGAAAATGTTCCAGCAACCATCCATAGTAAAATCACTCACGCTTCTAATTTTTTTAAATTATTGTAAAAAAAATCGTTTAAAAAATTGTAGAATATTCAAATTGAATCTGAAAAACCTCCAAAAATAACTGGGTGCCTTTCAAAGTGAGAACAATCATATAAAAAATCGCGAGCCAAATTCGAGAGGTCAAGGGTCAGGCCCAGGTCGAAATGGTATGGAATGACACATATATATATTCTATGGACGCCATAAAAATTACAAAAACGTTTATTTTCGGAAAAATTTATAATTTTTTCTCACCAAAGGCCTAAGAATATTAATGTAATTTTTTTTTTCATCATCTGTCAATGACACAAATTTCTTGAAAAATCATCACGACGAAATCAGATATTCCAAAACTATGACAGTTAAATTTGTTTCGAATAATTGAATATTCCTCTGAACGAGGGACCATGGAAATGAGGGTTACTTATTTTTTCTCATCTTCTGCGAATAACGTAGAAGTTATATATTATTTGGAAGGGCCCTCGTACAGAAAAACATTAAATCATTCAGAAAAATCTTAATTGTCTTATCTTTGGAACATCTGATTTCTTCATGATAAATTTTCACGAAAATTCTATGTCATCGATACGCTCGGAGAAAAATCGATTATATTAATATTTTCGGGCCTATGGTCAGAAATAAATATTAAAACTTCCCGAAAATGTAAATTGTCATGATTTTGAGGGGGTTAACCTGCTGGCAATAACTAAATAGTTAGCCAGTCACACGTGCATATATTTTTTCAAGGACAATAAATACAATGGCGGCAATAAATCAAAAGAAATGCTTGCCTCAGCATTTATCATATTACTGTCTCGAGACTATCGCAAAAATCATTCAAAGTTTGCTATTGTCTTTGCTTCTTGTTTGCTATTATCTTTGCTTCTTGAAAATTTATATTCCGCTCTGCATCGAAAAAAAAATTTATTCGGTAATAAGAGCGTATCTTCGTGGTTATGGCTGGGATCGATTTTGAATCCTGGGATTATAATACCCCCAATATGTCCTTTTTCCATTGATATTCCTAATTCCTGGCGAACGATCCTTATTTTCGAAGGAGGGGTGAATTTTCAAAAATCTGGGAAAACCCCTGTATCTTCCACGATTTAAACGGGATCGATTTTGAATCCTGGGATTATAACATCTCCAGAACCTCCTCTCTTCATTGGAAATATCAATTCGAATTCTAGAATTTTTTTATGTAATTGTTTTTGCATTTTTTTGGCAAAAAAGTGTTTGCGGCGCGCTGGCGCCCGCGCCTGCCCCCACTTTCCCCTCGCTATCATGCTCTACATCGCGATAACATTCCTTGACCATCTTTTGTGGTCTGAGGAAAATTATCGTCGAGAGAGAAGCCGTAGTCATACACTGATGCTCGTTCTCTATCTCTCTCTCGCACACGCTCTTTCTCACTCGCTCACCTCTATATCTTTTCTTAATGCATGCACGGCGATAATGAATTCGTGGTCGGCCATCATGGAAGTGATAAAAGTTATCGCTCTATACCCTCTTATATATCATAGGTTGTACCAATCATCACCGTGAATTAGTCAGCGGCCATTATGAAACTGATAGCCTTTATCGTATGTAGTTTTTTAAATGCTTGGATCGCAGCCATCATGGGATGATTTTTATTTGCCACGCCTTATAAATGCGCGAATACATGAATATTGATATTCATGAATGAAAATATAGTACAATTATGAAATTTATGGTAATTATTAAGTTTTTATAGCCTGAGCATTTGCGACGAATATTAATTACGACAAAAATGAAACGGTTTATTCGGCTTCATGAAGATTTATCGCTAATATTCTTATAAAAACAATGATTTTTCCCCGAGTTTAATTCAGTGTGTCATAATTTAATTTGATTCATACCGATGCTTCAGGTTATATTTTGATACCTTAGAAACTGCAGCGAAATGAGCTCATACTTTTATGCTATAGATGCTTTGCTTACGATTATATTTCAGCATTGAAGAATAGCCCAACCAATACGTACTTTTTTCTTTACAATAAGAAAAGACACGTATATAAATTAAAATTTCTCCTCTGATATTCCTGACATATTAAATGTAGGAGACTCAATCAAAACTCGAAACAAGTTTTCAAAATTTTCAGGACAGTTTTTCGAAATTTTCAAAATTTTCAAAAAATTTTGGATTTTTGAAAATCTGAAAGCGTGAGTCACTCGGGCCTCGCGAGGACCTGCCCCTTTCAATAACTTCCAAAATTTCATCCGTTTTCGCATATCTCCAACCGTTCTCGAGATATCGCCATTTTTTTTGTATTACCCAAACCGAAAAAAGCGAAACAAGATATAAATTACTAAACAAGCTTTTATTAGTTGAAAATAATTTTATTTCGATTGGAAATAAGTTTTCGAATAAAAGCGTGTTACATTTTAAACGCTTCGAAATATCGAAGTGGAATTTGACACGCTTGTCGAGCGCAAATTGCTCTTCAGTGTTCAGATTTTATCGAGATCGAAGGATTAAATTTTATGATTGCTTGAAAATTTTTTACACAAAAGCGGCTTTACAAACAAAAATGTTTTGCAACACAAATGTTACGCATAATTTTTTGCAAAAAAAAAGCGAAACAAGATATAAATTACTAAACAAGCTTTTAGTAATTTTAATGAAAAATAACTAAAATGTTAAAAATAATTTTATCCCGATTGGAAATAAGTTTTCATATAAAAGTGTGTTACATTTTAAATGCTTCGCGACATCAAAGCGGAAGTTGACACGCTTGTCGAGCACAGATTGCTCTTCATTATGAAAAAAAAATTGTTTCATCTTTAACGAGTGTTCAGATTTTATCGAGATCGAAAGATTGAACTTTATGACTGCTTGAAAATTGTTTTGCAACAAAAAATGTTTCGCATAATTTTTTGCAAAAAAAAAAAAAATGTTTCACAAAATTTGTTGCAAAAAATTGTTTTGCAAAATGTTGTTTACAAAATAGTTTTAAGATTTGCGACATTTCGCTACGAAAATTTTGCGCAACAGTCTTTTTCCAAATATTTTGTAAAAAAATTTCTTTGCATAAATTTTGCAGAAAAATGTTGCAAGGGATTACTGTGCATAGTGTATAGCTACGTATACCTCTGTTTAAGGTAGTAGTCGCGCCAGCGTAGTCGATCGTGGCAACGTCGCGCCATGCTCGCTTATTCGCTCCGTGCATCGGGGCATTAAAGTGGGGGTGAGCGCTGTGAATCCAAGCTGGCCGTTCAAAATCCCACCAACCGCTGTGCTCTACAACGTTGCACGATCGTCAGTGCGCTTCGCACGAAATCTCGCGCGCGTTCAATTTCACAGCAAATTTTACGCCTAAAAAGCCCAAATCTTTCGAATGAAACGACCGATTTTACTCACTTTGTGCTCGAAATGTTCACAAAAACCCATTCTATCATCTAGCCAATTTTTATAAAAATCCATCGTGCCGTTTGGTTGATCAAGCGTAGAATTCAGATCCTCCATAAGACTGCGTGTATAACAGCACAACTTTAACAATAAATATTTCAGTTTCAAGACGATGAACCTTTCGGAAATTTTGCACAGAGTTTTATGTGATATTAATAGAGCTCTACATAAATTTTAAAGAAAATCTGTCGCAAAGTGTTTGGCGCGACTACTACCTTAATTCTCTCTCTCCTGCCAATGAGCGGTGGGCACGAAAATCCGCACGAAGAGGAAACCAAGGAGTATATGAGGCATTCCTTACGAACAGACCAATTCGTGACAGCTTGTCAAGTACGCTCATTTTAAGTGAGAGAAAAACGATGCGAGCACTTCAAAATTCTGTTACAGACTAACTCACTCCGATCGTTTCACGGCTTTATATTCGTACGGAAAGGAGTGATGGTAGGGAAAGGGGAAAAATAAAAAATTTACATCAAATTTCTTATTTATTACAAGCAACAATCAACGCGTGATGTACATGATTGTATACATTGTAAGAAGACGCCGAATCTACCTCCTTTTATATTTTTTATTTTTACGTCTAGAATTTTCAATTACTTATAATAGCTTGCGGCCATTTTATCGGAGTAGAACACTAGAGGATTGCAGTCACTCAAATTATAAACCCTAGACTTGAGTGACTGCAGTCACTCAAATTATAAACCCTAGACTTGAGTGACTGCAATCCTCTAGTGTTCTACTCCGATAAAATGGCCGCAAGCTATTATAAGTAATTGAAAATTCTAGACGTAAAAATAAAAAATATAAAAGGAGGTAGATTCGGCGTCTTCTTACAATGTATACAATCATGTACATCACGCGTTGATTGTTGCTTGTAATAAATAAGAAATTTGATGTAAATTTTTTATTTTTCCCCTTTCCCTACCATCACTCCTTTCCGTACGAATATAAAGCCGTGAAACGATCGGAGTGAGTTAGTCTGTAACAGAATTTTGAAGTGCTTGCATCGTTTTTCTCTCACTTAAAATGAGCGTACTTGACAAGCTGTCACGAATTGGTCTGTTCGTAAGGAATGCCTCATATACTCCTTGGTTTCCTCTTCGTGCGGATTTTCGTGCCCACCGCTCATTGGCAGGAGAGAGAGAATTAAGGTAGTAGTCGCGCCAAACACTTTGCGACAGATTTTCTTTAAAATTTATGTAGAGCTCTATTAATATCACATAAAACTCTGTGCAAAATTTCCGAAAGGTTCATCGTCTTGAAACTGAAATATTTATTGTTAAAGTTGTGCTGTTATACACGCAGTCTTATGGAGGATCTGAATTCTACGCTTGATCAACCAAACGGCACGATGGATTTTTATAAAAATTGGCTAGATGATAGAATGGGTTTTTGTGAACATTTCGAGCACAAAGTGAGTAAAATCGGTCGTTTCATTCGAAAGATTTGGGCTTTTTAGGCGTAAAATTTGCTGTGAAATTGAACGCGCGCGAGATTTCGTGCGAAGCGCACTGACGATCGTGCAACGTTGTAGAGCACAGCGGTTGGTGGGATTTTGAACGGCCAGCTTGGATTCACAGCGCTCACCCCCACTTTAATGCCCCGATGCACGGAGCGAATAAGCGAGCATGGCGCGACGTTGCCACGATCGACTACGCTGGCGCGACTACTACCTTAAACAGAGGTATACGTAGCTATACACTATGCACAGTAATCCCTTGCAACATTTTTCTGCAAAATTTATGCAAAGAAATTTTTTTACAAAATATTTGGAAAAAGACTGTTGCGCAAAATTTTCGTAGCGAAATGTCGCAAATCTTAAAACTATTTTGTAAACAACATTTTGCAAAACAATTTTTTGCAACAAATTTTGTGAAACATTTTTTTTTTTTTTTGCAAAAAATTATGCGAAACATTTTTTGTTGCAAAACAATTTTCAAGCAGTCATAAAGTTCAATCTTTCGATCTCGATAAAATCTGAACACTCGTTAAAGATGAAACAATTTTTTTTTCATAATGAAGAGCAATCTGTGCTCGACAAGCGTGTCAACTTCCGCTTTGATGTCGCGAAGCATTTAAAATGTAACACACTTTTATATGAAAACTTATTTCCAATCGGGATAAAATTATTTTTAACATTTTAGTTATTTTTCATTAAAATTACTAAAAGCTTGTTTAGTAATTTATATCTTGTTTCGCTTTTTTTTTGCAAAAAATTATGCGTAACATTTGTGTTGCAAAACATTTTTGTTTGTAAAGCCGCTTTTGTGTAAAAAATTTTCAAGCAATCATAAAATTTAATCCTTCGATCTCGATAAAATCTGAACACTGAAGAGCAATTTGCGCTCGACAAGCGTGTCAAATTCCACTTCGATATTTCGAAGCGTTTAAAATGTAACACGCTTTTATTCGAAAACTTATTTCCAATCGAAATAAAATTATTTTCAACTAATAAAAGCTTGTTTAGTAATTTATATCTTGTTTCGCTTTTTTCGGTTTGGGTAATACAAAAAAAATGGCGATATCTCGAGAACGGTTGGAGATATGCGAAAACGGATGAAATTTTGGAAGTTATTGAAAGGGGCAGGTCCTCGCGAGGCCCGAGTGACTCACGCTTTCAGATTTTCAAAAATCCAAAATTTTTTGAAAATTTTGAAAATTTCGAAAAACTGTCCTGAAAATTTTGAAAACTTGTTTCGAGTTTTGATTGAGTCTCCTACATTTAATATGTCAGGAATATCAGAGGAGAAATTTTAATTTATATACGTGTCTTTTCTTATTGTAAAGAAAAAAGTACGTATTGGTTGGGCTATTCTTCAATGCTGAAATATAATCGTAAGCAAAGCATCTATAGCATAAAAGTATGAGCTCATTTCGCTGCAGTTTCTAAGGTATCAAAATATAACCTGAAGCATCGGTATGAATCAAATTAAATTATGACACACTGAATTAAACTCGGGGAAAAATCATTGTTTTTATAAGAATATTAGCGATAAATCTTCATGAAGCCGAATAAACCGTTTCATTTTTGTCGTAATTAATATTCGTCGCAAATGCTCAGGCTATAAAAACTTAATAATTACCATAAATTTCATAATTGTACTATATTTTCATTCATGAATATCAATATTCATGTATTCGCGCATTTATAAGGCGTGGCAAATAAAAATCATCCCATGATGGCTGCGATCCAAGCATTTAAAAAACTACATACGATAAAGGCTATCAGTTTCATAATGGCCGCTGACTAATTCACGGTGATGATTGGTACAACCTATGATATATAAGAGGGTATAGAGCGATAACTTTTATCACTTCCATGATGGCCGACCACGAATTCATTATCGCCGTGCATGCATTAAGAAAAGATATAGAGGTGAGCGAGTGAGAAAGAGCGTGTGCGAGAGAGAGATAGAGAACGAGCATCAGTGTATGACTACGGCTTCTCTCTCGACGATAATTTTCCTCAGACCACAAAAGATGGTCAAGGAATGTTATCGCGATGTAGAGCATGATAGCGAGGGGAAAGTGGGGGCAGGCGCGGGCGCCAGCGCGCCGCAAACACTTTTTTGCCAAAAAAATGCAAAAACAATTACATAAAAAAATTCTAGAATTCGAATTGATATTTCCAATGAAGAGAGGAGGTTCTGGAGATGTTATAATCCCAGGATTCAAAATCGATCCCGTTTAAATCGTGGAAGATACAGGGGTTTTCCCAGATTTTTGAAAATTCACCCCTCCTTCGAAAATAAGGATCGTTCGCCAGGAATTAGGAATATCAATGGAAAAAGGACATATTGGGGGTATTATAATCCCAGGATTCAAAATCGATCCCAGCCATAACCACGAAGATACGCTCTTATTACCGAATAAATTTTTTTTCGATGCAGAGCGGAATATAAATTTTCAAGAAGCAAAGATAATAGCAAACAAGAAGCAAAGACAATAGCAAACTTTGAATGATTTTTGCGATAGTCTCGAGACAGTAATATGATAAATGCTGAGGCAAGCATTTCTTTTGATTTATTGCCGCCATTGTATTTATTGTCCTTGAAAAAATATATGCACGTGTGACTGGCTAACTATTTAGTTATTGCCAGCAGGTTAACCCCCTCAAAATCATGACAATTTACATTTTCGGGAAGTTTTAATATTTATTTCTGACCATAGGCCCGAAAATATTAATATAATCGATTTTTCTCCGAGCGTATCGATGACATAGAATTTTCGTGAAAATTTATCATGAAGAAATCAGATGTTCCAAAGATAAGACAATTAAGATTTTTCTGAATGATTTAATGTTTTTCTGTACGAGGGCCCTTCCAAATAATATATAACTTCTACGTTATTCGCAGAAGATGAGAAAAAATAAGTAACCCTCATTTCCATGGTCCCTCGTTCAGAGGAATATTCAATTATTCGAAACAAATTTAACTGTCATAGTTTTGGAATATCTGATTTCGTCGTGATGATTTTTCAAGAAATTTGTGTCATTGACAGATGATGAAAAAAAAAATTACATTAATATTCTTAGGCCTTTGGTGAGAAAAAATTATAAATTTTTCCGAAAATAAACGTTTTTGTAATTTTTATGGCGTCCATAGAATATATATATGTGTCATTCCATACCATTTCGACCTGGGCCTGACCCTTGACCTCTCGAATTTGGCTCGCGATTTTTTATATGATTGTTCTCACTTTGAAAGGCACCCAGTTATTTTTGGAGGTTTTTCAGATTCAATTTGAATATTCTACAATTTTTTAAACGATTTTTTTTACAATAATTTAAAAAAATTAGAAGCGTGAGTGATTTTACTATGGATGGTTGCTGGAACATTTTCATATATAATATGGGATTTTTCAAAAAAAATTTCAGTTTTTTGGAATCATTTATATTAGCAAAATCAAGAAGAAAAAATCTCTTGCGAAAAATCTGAAATTTTTTTCAAAAATCCGATATTACATATGAAAATGTTTCAGCAACCATTCATAGTAAAATAACTTCCGCTTCTATTTTTTTTTGAACGTTTTTTTCCGAAAAAGCTTAAAAATAGTAAGAAGGAAAAATCTCCCCACTCCGGCTCTAAGCTCAAAAATTTTGATATCTGACACACGATTTTTCAGAATTTTTTCAAATGTTTAAATTGTGTCGATCAATAAAATCGTTTAATGAAATATAGAAGATTCAAATTAAATCTGAAAAATCTAGAAAAAAACTGGGTACCTTTCAAAGTGAGAACAATCATATAAAAAATCGCGAGCCAAATCCGAGAGGTCAAGGGTCAGACCCAGGTCGAAATGGTATGGAATGACACATATATTGATATATCACTCATATAAAAATCCAATTTTTGAAATTATCTCTACGAAACGTTTAAATCATTAGGTTGGTTTGTACTTCCGTAAATAATGCTGTAAATATATTGTGAGGTTGATGATAACATTGACGATAAAAATAATCTGAAGCGGTGAATGGAAATGAACGATTGTTAGCAATTGTTTTCGAGTACGTTATAAACGTAGTCATATTTTTTCGCGATCAAAGGTGATTATTGAAACTATGCAATCACATAGAGTAATGATATCGAATATGATGCTGAGATAAGCAGTTCTTTTGCGTTCCTACAGCCTTTGTGTTTGAACGTGCTTTTCTGTGTGTATGTTTGTGTTCGTGTGTCTTTGTTGTGTATCTGTGAGTGTGTGGGTCTGTGCACACACACAACACGTGTTTGTGTGTGTGTGTGTGTGTATCTGGACACGTTAAATCTTTCGCAAAAAAAAATTTCGCAACGTTACACATATGAAGAATGAGCTCTATCTTATTTTCTGGAATAGATGGAGTGTCGCGCTTGAAGCTTAGAATGCTGGTGAGCCGCTGCAGAGAGAATAGCATTTTTGCTAAAAGTTGCAATCGGATATCCACCGGGGTAAAAATGCTGACAAAGTTTCATACCGACGTACCATCATTGTCTTTTTCGGTATTGTTAAGAGGTCTCAACTTTGCACAACAGCTGCAGTCCTTATCCGGACACCGAAGTTCGCGGATTGCTCCGCTGCGCGCGTTTTCAGTGAAAAATTATGTATTTTTCAAAGTTATAATTTTTTATAATTTCAAACAATATATCGTACGGTAAAAAATAATGAAAAATTCAGAAGTTTCCATAACATCGTTGCATTTTAAAACTTGTGGAGGTGAATAACGATGAATTTCGGAAGTGAAGTTGAATTTTCTCTAAACACATCAAAATTGGGGAACAAAATTTTGTTTCAAAATTTCGAAATGTGCTCAACGAATTTTTGTGCAAAAATAGATCAATTGACGCAACGCAAAAGTTTCGTTTATCGGGAAAAGGTAGAAACTTCGGAAAGTGAAGAAGAGTGCTCGTTCGGAAGCGGTAGATTCAATAACCTAAGATTTTCGAACACGTACGCAATGGATGTTGTATGCGTCGATAAAAAATTTATCGAAATTTAAAAAAGGTTGTATTATATTATTCGATAATAACTAAACATTTAAAAATACTCTTATTTTGTAGTCACCGATTTGTGGCAGCGTAAATCGGTAATGCACAGCTCCACTCATCCAAATTCCGTGTAATATAAAAAGTTCGCAGTGTCAGCAATAAATGGTCCTTGACCATTCAGCGTGACTAGTGAAGGAAATAGGTGTCTGTGTGTGTGTGTGTGTGTGTGTATGTGTTACCATCGAGATAAGATTTGCTGAATTGTCAGTAGTAAATCCAACAACCATGAGTTATTCTTAATAATAATAATAATAATTATTATTATTATTATTATGATTATGAGAACGGGCGCGCGCGCGCGCGTGTGTGTCGTTGCTGCGTCAACTTCGAGGAATATGACATGGGCTTCCAGATGTAAGTAGTTCCCAATTTTCACTATTATTATTATTATTATCAGATTATTATCATTATCACCACAAAATTGGTACTCGTGTGGCACCCCCTTGTCCTCACCCTCCCCCGCCATCATCCTCACCGCATCGCTTTTTCCTCGGCCACCTGGATGTGGTGGGGGAAAAGTGGAGTGGTGGGGGAAGCCGCATGGTGGGGGAAGGAGTGGGGATAGGAGTAGGGGGCGCCAGACGGGTACCAATACTACTTGCCGTTACATTGCTGCAACATTACTGTGTCCACTGGGTACACTGTAAAAAATTTGGTGTTAAAAATAACATCAATTTAATACCACTAAGTGTTCTATATGGTCCATACCATTTTGTGTAAAGCACAGTGTTAATGCGTGGTGTCAAAGGCACGGTATAGATTCAGTGTTTTTAAATAACACCGAATAAGTCTACGCCTTTTAGTGCACTTTCTATCAACACGGGATAAGTTCACACCTTTCGGTGCATTTCTTATCAAACCTCGATAAGTCTGAGACTCAGTCTGTTCCCTTGCGAAAACCTCTACAAGTCGAAGGTTACCTCTATAACTCGAAGTTCCAATACCCTGACCTCTAAAACCCGAAGCGCTTTATGCAATGACGTAAAACGCTACGTATTCTGTCCACATTTTTTAGTTCCTGTTTTACTCTGTACGTAGCGCTAGTTATCTCTTAAATACGCTTTACGGTGTGCAGAAGACTACTAGCGCAACGAGTGACGGAATTTGGCGTAAAAAAAGACGGACTTCAAACGAAGCTCGAACTTTCATAGAAAAATCTATTAACATTGATGATAATATATTCGTAGCTTTTTTCGCAGTTGAAAATGCAATGCACAACTCTGTTCGCGGTCAAAAATGCAATTGACTGCCAGCATAAGTTAAAACAGAGCAAAATAACAGATTTTTTCCAAAACCCTGTAAATGATATGGAATGAACAACCGTTGCCTGCCATGTACAAATGTACTAAAAAATGTTGCATTTTGTATAACTTGTATGTACGTCCTAAAATAAAGAACATTTCCACTATATTTGGCTAATTTTTACGAGCTTCTGTAAGTGGAATATTGTTTTGGTCACCTTCTATAGAGGGTGACCAAAAAAACGTAATAACTCGTCAATAACTCGTAAACTTCGATAAGTCGAAACCTCTCTTACTCGAAGAATCTAGCTCTGCCCCTGAGATTCGAGTTACCAAGGTCCGACTGTAGTTAATTACACAATGAAATGTAAAAATTATTTTCGAATGTATCATTTCGAGTTACACGAAGATTTTTCTTTTCAGTTATCCCTGTTTATTATCTCCACTCAAACTAATTATTAAAGCGTAAATATTTCCACACACAAATATAATTCACTTCCGATTGTATATTATTTAAACATTATTATTATTTAATAATAACAATTATTTAATAATTATTCAATAATAATTGAATAATCATTTAATAATAATAATAAGACGGTGTCTCTACAAATGCTTCCTGGCTTTAGTAGAGAAAAAATAGTGGGGGTAACGAAGAAGACAAAGCCCCGTGAATAGTGGATTAAGACAGCCCAAAATTACATTTACATTTATCAGTGTTAAATTTTTTTATTTCCCCTTTCAACACGGTTTGTGAGGTACAAATAAATCCAAGCCAATACAAAAATGACACCAAAATAACGAGAATAAAGATTCCTTCGTTCTGAATTTTTTTCGCGATAATAGGTATACACAAAATTGGGTTGTCAAAAAGAAGATAATCCGTAAAGTGTTGAATTAGTAGAATAACACCGGCTATTTTCTTACCCTTTGCAAAGTGTTCTTTTCACTAAAAAAATGTGTTATTATAAACACTGCATTTTTTAACCACTCACACTTTCGCAGTTAACATCGGAGATTTTTTACAGTATATATTCTGCTTTGAATTCAGTAATTTTTAAAATATTATACATGAATTTTTATTGATCACTTTCGAATTTGTAACATTTTGAAATTTAAAAAAATTGAAAACAATCTTGAACGTGTATATTTTTAACTAGGAAAATCCCCGCTTTGATCATTCCAATAGTTTTATTGGAAAAAATTCTTGAAAATTACCTTTTTTCCGCTTTCAGGTGTATATTCCCCCTTAATGAAAATGTTCGGCAAATTCGTGAGTTGGGTTTATTTGATAGTTATTGTTTTATTCCACATACATTGGTTGAGACTATTTTTACTTATTTCTGTGAATATGAGATATACGCCTCCGTGTCTCTCCGATGAGTTGGAGATAAAAAACACAGCACTGAAACCACCGAATATACGTGATCGAGCTCATCGGATGCATTGGCTCACTCTTGCGCTACACAAATTGGTAGTCCGTCTTTTTCCATCGGCGAACCAGCAGGAACTAAATATCCAAAAGCAAAACTTGTGGCATCGCTGAGCTCTAGGATAGCACTTTTATACATATACACTGCCGTTGAAAAGTTTAGAAACAAAGGATATATTTAAGGGGGAAATATTTCCAAAAACATTTTTCGATTTTTTTAACGCTGTACACCCCTGGAAATCTCATCATTTCTCCACTTTTGTGGCGTTGTAATTTTCGCGCACGACCTATGAAAAGCCCATCCGAAATTTGTTTCTTTTTCATAGAACCTTCATGAGGAGTACCATTCTACTCTGCCAAGATTGCATCTGAAATATTTTAAAAACATAGAAAATATAGTGAATATACATAGAAAAATCATATCTTCACATTAAGAGCACATATCAGTCAAATCTAAGGAGCGCCACCGCTACCCCGTCGAGTATATCTATATTTATCATAAGTATAGATATATTTGACCAGGGAAAAGTGAGCGATATAGACTCCGACTGATATATCTTCTTAAGATAATTAAATAATTATATTTAAATGGTGTACCTCGTATACACGCATAGAATGCAGTGTCAGTTTTGAATACTTTTTTTCCACCGGTTGGCCTTACAGCTGTAAACTTCAGAATTACGTCACGTATAAAAAATCTTTGAATGACGTTACGTATCAACGATACAAGATATTTCGGATCTGAACTGATGAGCAAAGAAATACAATTCATCTGAAAACAATAAACAGAAAAATCAATCATTTAATAAAGTTATGAATTAAAATTACTCTCATAGTATAAAATGAAACCTACGACGTCACGTCGAAGAGCTTTTTCAGATTTCAGTTTGTTGTCGAATTTTTCAAATTCCTCCAAATTTTTGAAGGGCAACTCTCCAAGTTCGTAAGTATTCATGCTTTGGTCAATTCCTGGCAGTCTCCCTCCCATTTTGCTTCGAGAACTCAGCATCACCGAATTGTTTTCGATTGCGCGTATCTTTATTACGGCAAGTTGTCCTCGAATTTGGCTCAATTGATAATTCAGACTGCGATGAGATTTTATAACGATTGATCGCAAATAGTCTGCATCTAAAATAACCAAACAAAATTTATTATATACAACGTTTTTTAAATAAACTTTGAAAAGAAAAGAGAATATGTAGGGAAGATTATCAATCGGAAATTTAAAAGTCGGAGAAATTCAAAAGCGCGTATCAAGCAAAGATTTGCTAGAGAGATTGAGAAAGAGAGAGGAAGAGAGAAACGGACCAAGCATAGCCAAAAATAGATGAGAGCAGCGCACGCGATTCTATCGTATTCTACTAATATCAAAACTTCAACGGAAAATACATTGAGAGCCTCGATTGTCGTACTCCAGGTTAAATAACTATTCAAGAGAGTGAAGTGCAAGAGAGGTAGAGAGAGGTAGGGGGAGAGAGAGAGAGAGAGAGAGAGAAAGAGAGGGAGGCTTCTTCCTCTTGAATTTTTTTAGCTGTGTATTCCCTATCTATGACTTAGGGCTTTGAAAACTGAGGTACCGAGAGTTTATTGAACGGCGGTATCCCAGTTTCTGAGTTTTGAAGTAAGAATAGGAAATATATCTGCCTAGAGGCGTCTAAATTAATTGAGAATAATTACTCACCCTCTATATTAAAATCGATCAGTTCGTCAATCGGATTTTCCGAGAGAGATTGACCGCCATTTCGACCTGTCGTCTTTGGCTTTGTAGAACCCAATTTCTCTCCACTCTGCGACAATGAGAAATGCGACCGATTTGAATCACCGCCATGAGCGACAGCAGGACTCGTTTTTTCGGTCACTTTATTGCAATTTGCATCCAAGTCTGCTGAAAATATAGACATTATATGCACGGCTGCAATTTATGAAAAAGATAATATTTGGAATTAATGGCCCAAGGTTGCGAAATTTTTAATGAAAAAGTAATGCATTAACCATTACTTTTTTAATGGGTAATGAAAATACTTTCCATTAACCATTCAAATTTGATGGTTAATGAAAATAATTATCATAAACCATTAAAATGTTGACGACCTATTTCGGGGCCCGTTTGCTGGTCGTTACGACCCGAAACCCTTAGTCGAACATTTTTTTCTCAGCGCAAATTAGTACAAAAATTTGTATAGTTTATTCTGAAAAGGCACCCATGCAATCGGAACTAATAAAATTATACGCCCGAGATATCCACAATACTTAGGGATATTCGCAACGGTCAGCTCGACCGAAAGTGCAATGAAAGAGCTTTGCCCTGGAGAAACTGCCTTAATCATCACGGTAACCTCTGCACTAGGTAAGTACTTGGCTTGGCACGCAGGCTGTCTGATATATAAACCTTCATATGCCTATTTCGTTTGGGCGCAGAGTTTTAAGCGCATGCGACGCGAAGTGGTGGACGCGTCAACTAGCGCTAGCAGATTTGTTGACCAGAATTTTTCGGTCGTAGTCAATGTGGTGGATGCGTCAACTATAGTTGACGCGTCCACCACTATGCGTCGCATGCGCTCGAAACTCTGTGCCCAAACGAAATAGGCATATGACGGTGTTATATACCGAACAGCCAGCGTTTCAAATCAAGTACTTACCAAGCGCAGAGGTTCCCGTGATGATTAAGGCGGTTCCTCCAGGGCGAAGCTCTCCCATGGCACTTTCGGTCGAGCTGACCCTTGCGAATATTCCTAATGTGGATATCTCGGGCGTACAATTTTATTAGTTCCGATTGCATCGGTGCTACTTTGGAATAAACTATACAAATTTTTGTATTAATTTGCTCTGGGAAAAAAATATTTGACTAAGGATTTCGGGTCGTAACGACCAGCAAAGGGCCCCGGAATGGGTCGTCACGACTAATAATTCTCAGTCGAACGACCAGCCAACTGGCCCCCGGAATGGGTCGTTACGATTAATAATTCTCAGTCGTAACGACCCACGAGCGGACTGCGACGATCCTTCATACGACCAAAAAATTACGGTCGACAAAACGACCACTTTCGACCGAAACTATTCACGACCCTAAATTTCGGGTCGACGAATCTGTCAGGAATGTATAGCTAAATATTATAATTTGGCCTCTGCGCAGCAGATTATTATAATTTTAGCCCTAGCGTAGCTAAATTTCATACTTTTGGCTTTCACGTAGCAGAAATATCACAATTTTGGCCACTGCATAGCTAAATATTATAATTCGGCATCTGCATACCAGAATATGATAATTTAAGTCTTAGCGTAGCCAAATATCTCAATATTGGCCTTCGTATAGCTAAATATAATAATATTGATCTTTGAATAGCTGTATACAGGGTTGCAAATAATGCATCACTTTTTTTAATGCATTTGCATTTCCATTTACCATTGACGTTTAATGGATAATGGAAATTATTTCCAATAAAAAAATGTTTTTGCAATAATATTCTTACAGATGATACAAAAATATGGCCATTAAAGGGTTGCAAATAATGCATTAGTTTTTTTAATGCATTTGCATTTTCATTAACTATTAACGTTTAATGGTTATTGGAAATAATTTTCATTAACCATTACATTTAATTGTTAATGAACATTATTTCCAATAACCATTAAATGTTGCTCGTTAATGAAAATTATTTACATTAACCATTACACGTTAATGATTAATGAAAATGCAAATGCATTAAAAAAAGTAATGCATTATTTGCAACCCTGTAATAGCCATATTTTTGTATTATCTGTAAGAATATTATTGCAAAGTACATTTTTTATTGTTCACTATTGCTAACTATTTACTATGAATCGTTTATTTGAAAAATTACTCACCCTCTGTATTGCAATCGATCAGTGCGTCACTCGGGGTTTCTGAGATAGATTGACCACCGTTTCGATATGTCGTCTTTGGCTTTGTAGAACCCGACTTCTCGCCACTCTGCGACAATGAGGAATGCGACTGATGTAAATCATCGCTATGAGCAACAGCAAGACTTTTTCTCTTGGATTTGGGTTTTTTCTTTGAATGTGCAGTGAATGGTGCACATTCACGATACAAATTATAAGACAACATAATATATGGAATTAACCCTGCGCGGTCACACTGGGTCATTCAATTGTTAATTCATATTGTACAAACATTAACGAGTAGTCAGGATTTTTTTTCGATTTTTTTAAGCATTGTAACTCGTTAAAAACTTCACGCAAAACAGATTCAATGCCACTGCAGAAGCAGCGAAATCACAGTGCGACCGCGCAGGATTAATAGCCATATTTTTGATCATCTCTAAGAATATTATTGCAAAGTAAATTTGTATTAAATTATCTTTTATTTGGAATAACCAACGAAATTTTTTATTTTGGTAGAAAGGGAGTAGCCCACATTAAAGGTCAGATTCTTAACAATTTTTCACTATTGGTTGTTTTTAATATTAAAGACTAAAAATATTATTGTATCGAAAAATTATTGAAATGATCAAAATCTAATCAAATGAAGCTAATAATTTTACATTTTTACCAATTTATAAAACAGTAACACATTTATAAAAAACTAAACAATTATAGAAACGAAACAAGGTACTTTAATTAGTCATTTTTTACTTTACTTTTTTTGTATTTGTATCAAGTTTTGTTGTTTATTTGTTGTTGAAAATTGTTGTTGTTTTTTGTATTTATTTATTTACTTTATTTCACTTACATGCATGGTTGTTCTTCGTGTTCGTTGCCGCCAAATCGACTGCAGCTGCTGCAAACTCATCATCAAGTGATTGTTTCTTACCTACGTTTGCTTTGATTTTGTAGGATTTTATTATTGCACGTTCTTTGGCCTTAGCATGGCTCTCATCTTCTGTCGAATAAACGTACGGCTCTTTCTGCAGATCTTTAATTTTTTCTTCGGCTTCAGCGTATGATTCTGACAATGAGACAATTATACAAATATATAAATGTACAGACAAATCAAATATATAGGAAAATATAAGAATGTATAAACTGCATACTTGCGTAACCTCGAACAGAAATCTTGAAAAAATTCCACGCGTTTGGTGGATCACTTTCGGATTTCACAAGAGTCGCTAACAATTTGGCATTCGCTTTAGAATAGTTCGAGATGGACAGCGTGACAAGATGATTTTGTTTCTCATCGAAAAAAATCCAATCGACTGGTACGAAATCGATGCTATTTTCCGGATCGTCGACAAATAACACCAGCATAAATTTTTCCTTCACCTCTAGCTCCATGTCTTTTAGTATTTTGAGCAGCTGAAATTTTTATGGATGCATTACAATTTGATCAAATGCCATAAGATATAATTTGCATGATAGTTCCTCAAAATCTTCTCACTTGCAAACGTACATATATGTACAAATGAGCGAGGAAAATGGCGTAGCTCAATTTCTTTTCGTCGTTCTCCCATCATTTGTATATATATAGTGTTTATATATATAATTGAGAAAAAAATGTTCGGCGGTACAAAATGCAATTTGCGCAATTATATCTCGTCATCTGGTCTCATGCAAACGTTTGTGAGAGTACGTTTATGTACACCCCCGCTCAAAAGTTTGGATACACCTGTCGATATTTTTTGCCGCACTAAAAGTTGCATAACTCCGCCAAAAAAAAAGATAATCAAAATTTTAAAAAAGCGTTTTGAAGGGAAGGAAATCAGCTTCATTTCCCTGTTTTAAAAGATTTTTTACGATTTTTTTTTGACCCGGTTTGAATTTTTGAACGTGACCGTTTTTTGGTTTTTTTTCGACCATCGCGAAATGGGCGCACAGCTTAAGAGCATTTTTTTCGGCTATCTCATCTGCGGGACATTTAAAAGGGTACGCAAACACTTCATTTTTGTCCGTAAAATATTTTCGTACGATTTTTTCTTTCAAAGTTATTTCACTTTTGGCTAAGAAAGACAAATTTTGAAAGATGCAACGTAACTCGAAAACTATAGAGCTTGAAAGAAAATGTCAAGTACAAAAAAAGTAGCGTAGATATACGCGGAAACGTCTGGGATTATTTCAGAATTCTCCTATAAAATTTTTTTTTCTACTATTTTTGCTCGAAACTCGAAATCGTGTCTGATTGAAATTTCCGTACTTGGTGATACAATAAAAATCTGAAAAAATTCAACAATATTTGGTATGCTATGGCCAACAATTATTATATTGATGAACAATAATCAATAATTAATATTGATCATTATCGTTCATAGCATGCCAAATGTTGCTGAATTTTTTCAGATTGTTTTCAACATGTTATTATAGGTCTTCGACCTTTTTCTAAAAAACATGTTGAAAAAATGTTGAAAAAAATCTGAAAAAATTCAGCAACTTTTGACATGCTATGAACGATAATGATCAATATTAATTATTGATTATTGTTGACCAATATAATAATATTGGCCAAAAGTCATTAAGAAATTGTTTAAACAATTTATCAATAACTTTTGGGCAGTATTATTATTAATAATTGTTGTCTATAGCATACCAAATATTGCTGAATTTTTTCAGATTTTTATTGTATCACCAAGTACGGAAATTTCAATCAGACACGATTTCGAGTTTCGAGCAAAAATAGTAGAAAAAAAAATTTTATAGGAGAATTCTGAAATAATCCCAGACGTTTCCGCGTATATCTACGCTACTTTTTTTGTACTTGACATTTTCTTTCAAACTCTATAGTTTTCGAGTTACGTTGCATCTTTCAAAATTTGTCTTTTTTAGCCAAAAGTGAAATAACTTTGCAAGAAAAAATCGTACGAAAATATTTTAAGGACAAAAATGAAGTGTTTGCGTATCCTTTTAAATGTCCCGCAGATGAAAAAGCCGAAAAAAATGCCCTTAAGCTGTGCGCCCATTTCGCGATGGTCGAAAAAAAGCCAAAAAACGGTCACGTTCAAAAATTCATAACGGGTCGAAAAAAAATCGTAAAAAATCTTTTAAAAATGGGAAATGAAGCTGATTTCCTCCCCTTCAAAACGCATTTTTTAAAATTTGATTATCTTTTTTTTTGGCGGAGTTATGCAACTTTTAGTGCGGCAAAAAATATCGACAGGTGTATCCAAACTTTTGAGCGGGGGTGTACATATATACATATGTTTGTACCGCTGAACATTTTTTCTTGATACGAAATATATTATACTATATATGCAAATGGTGCGAGAGTGCAAAAGTGAGGTTAAGCTACGCGCTACGTCGCCTTGTCTTCGCCCATCAAGTCGTATTTTATATATTATCACTGTTCATTTAATGTATCCCAGTATAATCGCAAATGTCTTTTACCTGAGATTTTTTATGCACTGCAATTTATTGAAGGGCTTGCCTTTCTTCGGGAGAAATTGATGAAATGAACGAGATGTGTCGGCGTACCTACGGCGTGGCCATTGTGCTTTGTTCGCACATTCTCACTTTGGTAGAGTGTATGCACGATCGTAATAAAATCGTCCGGCGTAAAACACAGATACACATAAATATTAACACGTTTCACGTTTTTTCGAAGGAACGACGCGCGTACGCATTGCGTTTGTGCACGTTTGTCTACGATCGTAACAAAATCTTCCCGCGTAAAACACAGATGAGGAGAACGAACTCGAGTGGTGGGGGTGGTCCAATATACGTCCGCAAGTTGTCCATCTCACTCCAATGGCCGGGTTGTGGAAGCGCTTTACGATATTGCGCATCTCGGTCTCCTTATTCTAGCCTTCTTGGCTGCATGATGGCCTATCGCTCTCTCTCTCTCGCTCCCACATAACTCTTTCTCTTCTTGGAGAGAACGACGCGCAACGTCGCGCATGCGCGCTGCTGTCCTATATATATACGTAATCAACTCATGCTGGCGAGCATCCTATGGCCTATCGCTGTCTCTCGCACTCTCGCCCACACATCACTCTTTCGCTCTCTTTGTGTTCCCCATTCCATTATCCCGTAAACGGACAGTCAGGTATGCTTTTGCTTTGCCGTGTTGCACAAGTATTCACATCAAAAAATTAACATAAATATTTAATTATAATAAAAAAGATTTTGAAATAAATTTTGACGACACGCACTTTCGGTTGATAACCATTGTTTTCATATATTTCGCGTGCCTGCATGTATAGCTTCGAAAATATTTCGTAAGGCTTCGCCGACAGAAGCGCTGTCTAGTCCTAGAGAGGAGGGGATCCGGAGTGACGAGCTTCATGCGAAAATAAAATATTGTTCGTTTAATCTAAAACTATCAAACGTTATGACTTAATCGAATTTTGTCCTGTTTTCGACCGGTTTTCGATTTCCTATTGTGCGTGTATTGTGTGCGAGGCAATATGGACAATTTTCGAAGGAACAGAAAACGCGAGATGACACGTTTACGAGTTGCCAGATTTCGTCAAGAAAAGCTGGAGAGACTTGAGAATGCGGCTTCTACCGTACAAGATTCTTCAACTGAAAATGATGACGAGACGAATGCCATTGTAAGAGATGCTGTAAGTATACGAGCTCAGGGAGAAGCAAACTGCGAAATAGAAGAGATTGATGAGCAAGGGGACGAAGGAATACATGATAAAAGGGAAGAAGAAGAAAGTGGCGATTACCTTGAAAATAACGAAAGGGAAGAAGAAGAAAGTGGCGATGACGATGAAAATGAAAGGGAGAAAGAAGAAAGTGGCGGTGATGAGGAAAATAACGAACGGGAAGAAGAATGTGACGATGATGAGGAAAATGGTGACGATGACAATGAAGTCGAAGAGTTACGTTTATGGGCTCAAAATACGAAAATTCCTCTTGCGCATCTCGACGCTCTGCTCGTTATTTTGAGACGACGTAACCCTGACCTGCCCAAGACAGGAAAAACCTTCCTCAATACGAATTCAGTTGAATACAATATTCGACAACTCGATGGACACGGCACAGATGGTTGAGAATTGGCCTATTTCGGAATTGCTAAATATTTACAAAAAATGGTAAATATTGATTTACACGAAGAAGGTACACTCCGTTTACTTGTGAATATAGATGGTTTGCCTTTGTATAAGTCAAGCTCGAAGCAGTTCTGGCCGATTCTCTGCAAATTGTTTTCAAAACCTGACGTGTATAAACCTTTCCCTGTCGCAATATATGCAGGTGATCAAAAGCCAATGAATATCGAGCAGTTTTTCGAAGATTTTATTGCTGAGATAAATGTACTGACACGAAATGGTATCATCATTGATGGAAGGCTTTTTAATGTCGCGATAAAAATGTTTATTTGCGACAGACCTGCTCGAGCTTTTATCACAGGCACTATTGGTATTATTCGTGTGAACGTTGTACCTGCCGAGGGGAACGAGTTCAAAATCGAACGGTATATCCTTCAGTGGATTCTGAACTTCGCAGCGATCAGTCATTTCGACGACAAGACAATTCAGAGCATCACAATGGTGTTTCTCCTCTCCTTAGGATTGAACCTCCAATCAACATGGTCGAGCGACTTTCGCTCGATTTCATGCATTTATGTTCGCTCGGCGTCATGAAGAAAATGCTGAACGATTTTTGGCTAAACAGCAAAATGACGACACATATCGGATAAAATAAAAAGGGTCTCCTGTCAAATTTCCTGATTATGCTGAAATCCCAAATTCCTGAGAAGTTTCAACGTACGACCAGATCGTTGCACTGAATTTCGATTTTTTCTTCTATATGTATGCTGGTGCGGTCTTATTGAAAATGGTTTTGCCAAAAAATCTGTACGACCACTTTCTCCTTTTTCACACTGCTTGTCGCATTTTATGCAGTTCGGATTTCGCGTTAAGATATAACGAGCAAGCGAAGGACTTACTCCGATCGTTCTTCGTGTTGTCAGGGCACTTGTATGGACGACAGTGCCAAGTTGGCAACATGCACAACTTGATTCATTTGGCTGATGACGTTAAATCTATGGGCTGCTCTCTAAGCCACTTGACAGCTTTTCCGTTCGAAAATCTTCTCGAAAAATTGAAAAGAAAAATTGGTACTGGCAATCGACCACTGGATCAAGTGTGTCGACGTATACACGAAACGTTTGATTCCGAGTACAGGAAGGCAACGTTGTCACTGGAGATTACCGTTCTAAAAGAAGAACGCAGAGACGATGATGGAAAGAGAAGAATAAAAAAACTCAAATATAAGAAGTTTATCGTCTCAAGTAATCCACCAAACAATACTTTTCTACTGTCAAATGGGAGTATACTGAGCGTTTTCTCGATATATAAATCACCGAATTCCGAGACGATAAAATTAAAAGGCAAGGTGTTGAGGATTACGAAATCTATATATACCTATCCATGCGACTCGGCAACGTTCAACATGTGGCAAGTAAGAAAAACGGAGACAATTAAAACATGCTCATTGGAATCTGTCGATCGGAAAATGGTGTGTTTGGATATGAGCAACAACGAAATAGAAGAAAAGGCCTGGGTGATGTCGTATCTCCACTGATAACAGGAAAAAAAATACGAGGTTTGTTTTGCATTAAATATAATACAAAATATAAAATTTGAGAGATATATAAGAAATATAAAAATACGTATATATTTAAAAAATGCATTTCTAGACTGACTGTATGGTCGTGCATTACAATCAATCAATCGTAAAAAATTGATTAAATTGTACTTTAAACTAAAAATAATCTCTATTGAATCATTTATTTATTGTCCATAGCCTGTTCGGCGGAAATCATGCGTGCCTGATCAGGGCGCCTTTTTGATACCTGATAAGATTTCTATACGGCGCAAATAAGGCGTGCCTGACTCGGGTGCCTTATTGATGCCTGATAAGGCTCCTATCTGGCACAAATCAGGCGTGCTAATCAGGGTGCCTTATTAATGCCTGATAAGGCTCCTATCCGGCGCAAATCATGCGTGCCTGATCAGGGCGCCTTATAGATACCTGATAAGGCCTCTATCCGGCGCAAATCAGGCGTGACTGATCAGGCCGATTTAATAATGCCTGATAAGGCTCCTATTCAGCGAAAATCAGGCTCGCCTGATCAGGGCGCCTTATTAATGCCTGATGAGTCCCTTATCCAGCGCACATCAGGCGTGCCTGATCAGGGCACCTTATTGATCCCTGCTCAGGCCCCTGTTTGGCGTAAATCAGGCGTGCCTGATTAGGGCGCCTTATTTATCCCTGCTCAGGCCCCTGTCTCGCTCAAATCAGACGTGCCTGATCAGGGCGCCTTATTGATCCCTGATCTGGCCCTGATGGATCTCCACGCAGCTTGATTAGATTCCTGCTCGGATTTTGTTATTTTACAGTATTCTTCAACCTCTACATTTTTGCATTGCGGTTTTTGCAATAATTAAGGGGCTATGCACCAAAGACAGTTTTAAAAATCAATAACTACCTTGTCTATCGATACTCCGACTTTTCAAAAGCGTTACTTTTGTATTCTACAGTATTCCATACAACCGTCATTTTTGCATTGCGGTTTTTGCAATAATTGAGGGATTATGCACAAAAGAGAGTTTGAAAATTCAATAACTATTGTGTCTATCGAGACTCTGACTGTTCAAAAGCGTCACTTTTGTATTTTACAGTATTTCATATAACCGTTATTTTTGCATTGCGGTTTTTGCAATAATTGAAAGGCTATGCACAAAAGAAAGTTTAAAAAATGAAAAACCACCGTGTCTATCGAAATTCTGACTTTTTAAAGAAGTCACTTTTGTTATTTTACAGTCTCCTTTATCATCCATATTTTTGCGTAGCCGTATTGGCAATAATTGAGGGGGTATGCTTAAAAGAAAGTTTAAAAAGCGTCACTTTTGTATTTTACAGTATTCCATATAACCGTCATTTTTGCATTGCGGTTTTTGTAATAATTAAGGGGCTATGCACAAAAAAAGTTCAAAAAATGAGTAACTACCGTCTCTATCGAGGTTCTGACTTTTCAAAAGTGTTCCGTCGCGCACGGAACGCGTACATTTTTATTTTTATTTTTGAGACAGCTGCAAACGATGCGAGCAATCAATTCAATGTTCTTATAGCGAGAAGGTCCTCGGAAATTCCGGGCCCTTGGAGGAAAAGCAATCATCCACAATTTTATATATTCTTAAATGTTTCGAGACGGAATAACGTACATTTTATTTCAGTCATAAGTATTTTCAGTGCGTATTATTATTTTTTGCAATGCCTGCCCCGAAAGTGCGATTTTCGATGGGTGTTTGACGTGCGGAAAGTGGCTAATTTCTCAACGATGCTTAACATTCCCGCACTTGTGCGGGAATGTCACAGATTCCCGAACTTGTGCGGGAATAACTCTATTTATAGCTCACTTTACCCCATTGATTTACGAAAAAACGGATTTTTTGACAGTTGATCGTTTTTTTTGTTCTACGATTTTAAACCGATCTAACAAACTCGAATGTGGCGGAATTCATGTGACACGTAACGTCAACTTATGACAGTCGCATTTTCTGAGGGAATACGGAATACAGAATGGATGAAGAAAACGAGCGCCCAAGAGCATCTACACCCGTGGAACTGATTGAAGCCGCTATATTGGCCGAAGAGAAATTATTACCGAAGAAATCAAAGGACAAATATTTGAACATCTATGCAAAATTCATGGAATGGAGAGTGTGTAAAAAAATAAACTTACTGCTGGTTATATATATACGAGTTCTTATTTGAATATGTCATTGGTTTTATTGAATCTCAAATCCCACTTTCGGGGCAGTCATTGCAAAAAATAATGTATGCTACATGTCCAAAAAAACGAATTCCATCGCGCGTAAGTTGCCGCATTCGCCTCGACTTATGGTGCATTTCACATTCGTACTCGTGTGAAATACACCATAAGTCTTCGGCTCATGCGGCAACTTCACGCGCGATGGAATTCGTTGTTTTCTACACTTGTAGCAAAAATTACTATTTCTCTATTTCTTCTTAAGCAACATCTGCTCTATCGTAAAATCGACAATTTCTCAATTGGTTTTTCCGAGGGTAAAACGTTTATTATTTCAATCCTTCTTTTCGTACATTTTTATTTTTGAATATTCCAACATTTCCTTATTCTTTATCCCTTGCAGACGAAACATTACGTTGTCCTTTTCCTTTTTTATTTTCCGGAATATTTCTTTTCACCTCGATCTCGCGAGACGGCGAGGTAAGCCATTTATTGCACCTCCTAACCTTTCGCTCACTCGCTCTCCACGGTCAATTTTTCAGCGTTCCCCGCTAGCTATACGCGTCGAAGCGAGAAAACAATTATTATATTTTCCCCAAGAAAATACGGGTTACCAGCTCGAAAATTCTCCCCACTTTCCATTTCTCTCCGTCAATCAGAAAATTCGTACTGTTTTTCCCACCTTTAATTTACCTTGTCCAATCATATTCTTAGATTTAGTTTTCGCATTGCTTCTCGATGTTAACAAGGAGCACCTCAAATATTCTAAAATCAGACATCGATCAACCTTTAGAGAGTGGACAGCAAGAGATCAACCAGTGCGATTCTCTGCACCTTTCGTAACAATTTCAAGTCTCGTAGACTATTTTGTGCAACGTTGCAAGTCATCGACTAACTTCCGGAGAGTAGACAGCAAGCGATCAACCAGCGCGATACTCTGCACCTCTCGTAGCAATTCCAAGTCTCGTAGACTATTTGATACAACATTTCAAGTCTCGTAGACTATGTTTGTACAACACTCATTATTTATCTGACACTCAAATCAACATTGTTTTCCAACGTTTTTGTGAATACCTGTGTGCATAAATTGAACGTTTTAGTTTATTTGCGAGTGTTTAACTTTGATTATAACCACCTTCATCCCATTAAGTTGTGGTGACAGGAGTCCGCAGAGTTCACGGTGCCAAGACTAACGCGGTTGATTCGCAACAAATAAGACAAATCGTGCTGTGCGTGCGGTCAAAAAGCGTCACTCTTGTATTTTACAGTATTCTATATAACGGTCATTTTCGCATTGCGGCTTTTGCAATAATTAAGGGGCTATGCACAAAATAAAGTTCCAAAAATCAATAACTACCGTGTCTATCGAGATTCTGTCTTGATGAAAAGATTGCTCTTGTTATTTCACAATATTCTTTATGATTCTTTTTTTTGCATTGCGGTTTTCGCAATTTTTAACGGAGTATGCACAATAAACCGCTTATGAAATTAATAAGTACCGTGTCTACCGAGATTCTGACTTGATAAAGACATCACTTTTGTTATTTTACAGACTTTCCCATCGTCCTCATTTTTGCATTGCAATTTTTGCAATTTTTAAGAAGGGATGCATGGAAGAAAATTTAAAAAATCAATAACTACTGTGTCTATCGAGATTCTGACTTTTCAAAGAAGTGACTTTTGTTATCTTACAGTGTCCTTTATCATCTATATTTTTGCATTGCGGTTTTTGCAATAATTAAGGAGGTATACACAAGAGGAAGCTTGAAAAATCAATAACTACCGTGACTTTCTTGAAAATTCAGAATCTCGATGGACACGTTAGTTATTGATTTTTTTAATCTTCTTTCGTGCACACCCCCTTAAAAATTGCGAAAATCGCAATCCAAAAAAGAGGATTATAAAGAATACTGTCAAATAACAGTAGTGATCTTTTTATCAAGTTTGAATCTCGATAGACATAGTATTTTTTTATTTTTTGAACTTTTTCTTGTGCATAGCCCCTTATTTATTGCAAAAACTGCGATGCAAAAATTACGGTTATATGAAATACTGTCAAATACAAAAAGTAACGCTTTTAAAAAGTCAGTCTTGATAGCGACGGTAGTTATTGACGTTTTAAACTACCTTTTGTGCAAAGCCCCTTAATTGTTGCAGAAACTGCAATGCAAAAATAACGGTTATATAAAATACTGTAAAATACAAAAAGTGACTTCTTTGAAAAGTCAGAACCTCGATAGACACGGCAGTTATTGGTTTTTTGAACTTTCTTTCCTGCATAGCCCCTCAATTATTGCAAAAACCGCAATGCGAAAATGACGGTTATATGAAATACTGTAAAAAACAAAAGTGACGCTTTTGAAAAGTCAAAGTCTCGAAAGATACGGTAGTTATTGATTTTTTCAATTTTCTTTGGCGCATACCCCCTTAATTCTTGCAAAAACCGTAATGCAAAAATGACGGTTATATGGAATACTGTAAAATACAAAAATAACTCCTTTGAAAAGGCAGAATCTCGATAGACACGGTAGTTATTTATTTTTTGAATTTTCTTTTGTGCACACCCCCTTAATTATTGCAAAAACCACAATACAAAAATATAGATGATAAAGGATACCATAAAATAACAAAAGTGACTTCTTTGAAAAGTCAGAATCTCGATAGACAAGGTAGTTATTGATTTTTCAAACTTTCTTTGGTGCATAATTCCTTTATTATTCCAAAAATCGAAATGCAAAAATGAAGGTCATTAAAGATACTGTAATATAAAACAAGTGTGACGCTTTTGAAAAGTCAGAATCTCGGCATACGCGATAGTTATTGATTTTTTAAATTTTCTTTCGTGCATGCCCTCTTAAAAATTGCAAAAATCGCAATGAAAAATCAAGCATCATAAAGAATATTATAAACTAACAAAAGACATCTTTTTATCAAGTCATAATCTTGATAGACATGGTAGTTATTGGTTTTTCGAACTTCCTTTTGCGCAAAGCCCCTTAATTATTGCAAAAACCGCAATGCAAAAATGACGAATATATGGAATACTGAAAAATACAAAATGTGACCTTTTTGAAAAGTCAGAGTCTCGATAGACACGGTAGTTATTGATTTTTTGAACTTTCTTGTGTGCATACCCCCTTCAAAATTGAAAAAATCGCAATGCAAAAATGGGAATGATAGAGAATACTGTTAAATAACAAAAGTGACTTCTTTGAAAAGTCAGAATTTTGATAGACACGGTAGTTATTGATTTTTTCAATTTTCTATCGTGCTTACCCCCTTAAAAATTGCAAAAATCGCAATGCAAAAATAAGGTTGATAAAAAATACTGTTGAATAACAACAGTGAACAGTGAACTTTTTTATGTGCATAGCCCCTTATCTATTGCCAAATCCGCATTGTAAAAAACAACGGTAATATGAAATACTGTAAATCACAACAAGTGACTCTATTGAAGAGTCAGAGACTCGATACCCACATGGAAATTTACACGAGTGAAATAAAGTGGGTCAAAAAAGTATTCGTACACTGCGTTATTCGCCAATAACTTCATAGGTATACACGATATTGAATCCAAACCTATTTTGTTTAATACTCCATCAAGTATAGAGACAATCTGCAAATGAAGGATTTTTTCCCAGGAATAATAAAAGAATTATGCAAAAAAAACGAAAATTTTCGGGCAAAAAAAGTATTCGTACATTTACAATTGAGCTGCTAAACCTCGATACTGACTCACGCATGGTATGAATTCTGCGTAAAATGTGAACAAGTCTTTGTTCACACATTGGCTTTGACCTATTCTATGCGACAGTGGATCTTCAAGCTCTGGACAGACATGACGGCAATGAAAAGCGAAATATCACTATCCATGCGAGATAGAGTGAGTTTTCTTCGGAAACGCGGTGAAAGTTACCGAAAAATTAGTAAAGAACTAAATCTAAGTTCCACAACAGTGCAGTATATAATACGAAAAATACGAAACAACAAACAGCACCGAAAAAACGCCACCAACCGGTCGACCGAGAACGAATACGTCGGAGTATCGTCAAAGAGGCTATAAAAAAATCGTTCACAAGTGCTCGCAGTTTAGCGAATAATCTCGCGTCAACATAAAAGAAAATCGTCTGTCCCCAGACTATTCGAAACGTTTCGCATTCTGCCCAAATATATGGCAGAACTGCCCGAAAAAAACCATTAATTAATAATACAAATCGAGAAAAATGTTTGGGTTTCGCAAAAACCTACAGAAATAAATCTATCGGACCCGCAGATGTTAAATTTCGATTCATCCGAGAATACGACACGTTTCCAAAATTCTATAGATTTATTTCTGCAGGTTTTTGCGAAACCTAAACGTTTTTCTCGATTTGTATGATCAATTAATGGTTTTTTCCGGGCAGTTCTGCCGTATATTTGGGCAGAATGCAAAACGTTTCGAACAGTCTGGGGACAGATGATCTTCCCTAATGTTGACGCGAGATCATTCGCTAAACTGCGAGCACTTGTGAACGGTTTTTTTTAAAATCTCTTTAACGATACTCCGATGCTCTCGTTCTCGGTCGATCGGTTCGTGGCTTATTTTCGAGGCTGTTTGTTGTTTCGTATTTTTTTTATTATATTGCACTGTTGTGAAACTTAGATTTAGTTTTTTACTAATTTTTCGGTAACTTTCACCGCGTTTCTGAAGAAAAATCCTTCTATCTCGCATGGATATTGATATTTCGCTTTTCTTTGCCGTCATGTCTGTTTAGAGCTTGAATATCCACTATCGCATAGAATAGGTCAAAGCCAATGTGTGAACAAAGACTTGTTCACATCCCGTGTAGAAATGTGATAGGGCAACCATTAGTTGATTCTTGCCCCTGATCCGCCCTGCCTGATCCGATTTTCCTGGCAGGGCCCTGACATGGAACTTAACGACCTGGTCCCTAGTTATCACATTGAAATAATCACTTATCACCAGTGCCCTGCATGATCAGAATATGAACAGTTTCCGACGATGTTATTTTTACACTTTTAAGCAAAACATATTTTTGTTGTATTACCCTGGCAGGGCTCTGATGTGAAAACTATTAGATTGCCCTGAGTATTTATTAAAATAAAATTATTTGTATATCGGCTTTCAGTATAATAATAATAATAATAATAATAATAATAATAATAATAATAATAATAATAATAATAATAAATAACAATAATAGTAATAACAATAATAATAAATTAACAATCATTGCCTCGTTTATTATTATTATTATTATTATTATTATTATTATTATTATTATTATTATTATTATTATTATTATTATTATTATTATTATTATTATTATTATTATTATCATTATTATTATTTAATTATTATTTACATTATCAATTTTATCCCGCGAAAATAACAAGCAATTGTGCGCCTGTCACAAGTTCGTTACGTAGGCAGAGGATTATTATTATTATCACCACGAACCGCATCGCGTTAGTTCCGAGACTTGGCGCGAGATGTCGCAGGAACCGTTGAACTCCCATACGGATAATGTGTTCAGAATGCTTATATAGACGGGTGCGAGCACGGATGTTAGCAGAAGTCGGTGTCGGAAGAATCCTTACAAGGAGTTCCTGCCGTCTTATGTAATTGTACTTATTTATTTAATTCTTGTAGAGAATTTCCGCTCACTCGGAATCTAATATTCTCTTCGAGGATTGCCAAAAGAAAAGTGTACCCTGAGAAAGGGTTGCCTCGAAATAAATAATAAGATGCATACATTGAAAAAGGAGTACCTCGTAAAAACGAATTGTTCAAAAAGCGCTTCGGTGTATGATCGTGACCGTGATCAGGGCCTTTAAGGGCATGATTCTAAAAATCTTAGGGGCCTGATCAGGATCTGCTAGGGCCGGATCATATCGTCATAGGGGCCTGATCATGACCGCCGGATCCGAAAATGGCCAGCGAGGTGTTACATGGCATAACAGGGCCTGTTAGGATGAGCGGATCATTTCCCTATATTAGTTAGGGAGAGCAAGTCAGGAGCAGAAGTTTTTCCCTACCAAAATTTCTACACGGGATTTTACGCAGAGTTTAAACCATGCGTGAGTCAGTATCGAGGCTTAGCAGCTCAATTGTAAATGTACGAATACTTTTTTTGCCCGAAAATTTTCGTTTTTTTTGCATAATTCTTTCATTATTCCTGGGAAAAATACTTCATTTGCAGATTGGCTCTATACTTGATGGAGTATTTAACAGAATAGGTTTGGATTCGATATCATGTATACCTATGAAGTTATTGGCAAAAAACGGAGTGTACGAATTCTTTTTTGACACACTGTATAAGCAGAAAATATATTTTACTTGTATTGCATTAATAAGAGTCATGTATGCAGCGTATATCCAATACATTTAAAATATATGGAAAATATAAGTCGCATATTCAAGAATTTGGCGCTTGTTTGTATATGAGTTGTATACATTGAATGTATTCATAATATATGCAGCATATAAATTGTATGAATAGGAAATGTACATGGCTTTACGGGTGCATATATGCTACGTATAAAACATTTATATGTAAAGTGTACGCGGTTGTATATTTAAATGATGTGTGTGAAGCTAGCATCTCAAATGTTAGCATCTCAAAAATAAATTGCAGATTCATTAGCATCCAACATAGTTCTATAGTTCTTGATAGGTTTTAGCAATAGTTCTATTAATTAAAGCTCCCAAATCGTAATTAGTATAAATGAGATGCTAACTTCGCGTAAATACGAGATAGCATCTCATCGAAATTCGAATGTTTGATGAAGCAAAAGTAAAGAAACGTTGAGTTCTGCCTCCTAGACAAACTCTAAAAATAGTTCTGTACAATTGAAAAAAAAAAAATTTTATTAAAAAAAAAAAATTATTTCATATGGCTTTTCTGCCCGTTTTCAAGCTTTTACCGCTACAAAGACTATCAAGAATAATGGTCAGTAAAGAATCACGAAAAGTTGTAGTTTCTAATTATTTTTAAAATAGTTTATAACAATTTTTATCAGCATCTCAACGAAACGATCGTGAGATGCTGGAGAACAAATGCAAAAATAAAGTACTTTCCGGAATTGAGAGTAAAGTTCTAGTACTCTTCGATTGTTTCGAAAAAAGTTCTGACCTCTAAAAATATTTGAATTAATTAACAACAATTTTTATCGGCATCTCACGTATGGATGAGTGAGATGCTGGTGCATAAAAGAGAATTCTAAGCCCTTTACTGGCTTCTGAGTGAAGTTCTAGAGCTCTTCGATTGTTTTGAAAAGAATTCTGACCTCTGAATAATTTTCGATTAATTAATAACAATTTTAATCAGCATCTCACCTATAGAATAGTGAGATGCTGGTGCATAAAAGTGAAATCTGAGCCCTTTACGAGATTCTGAATGAAGTTCCAGTGCTCTTCAATTGTTTCGAAAAGAGTTCTGGCCTCTAAATATTTTTCAATTGATTAACAACAATTTCGATCAGCATCTCACCTAAAGAATAGTGAGATGCTGGTGCAGAAAAGTGAAATCTGAGCTCTTTACTAGCTTCTGAATGAAGTTCTAGTGCTCTTCGATTGTTTCGAAAAAAGTTCTGGCCTCTAAATATTTTTTAATTAATTAACAACAATTTCTATCAGCATCTCACCTAAAGAATAGTGAGATGCTGGTGCATAAAAGTGAAATCTGAGCTCTTTACTAGCTTCTGAATAAAGTTCTAGTGCTCTTCGATTGTTTCGAAAAAAGTTCTGGCCTCTAAATATTTTTTAATTAATTAACAGCAATTTCTATCAGCATCTCACCTGAAGAATAGTAAGATGCTGGTGCATAAAAGAAAAATCTGACCCTTTGACTAGCTTCTGAGTAAAGTTCTAGTGCTATTCGATCGTTTTGTGAAGAGTTCTGACCTAAAAATATTTTTCAATTGATTAACCACAACTTCGATCGGCATCTCACCTATAAAATAGTGAGATGCTAGTGCATAAAAACAAAATCTGAGTCTTCTACTAGCTTCTAAGTGAAGTTCTAGTACCCTTCGATTGTTTTGAAGAGAGTTCTAACCTCTGAATATTTTTCAATTAATTAATAACAATTTTTATCAGCATCTCACCTATAGAATAGTGAGATGCTGGTGCATAAAAGCGAAATCGAAGTCCTTTACTTGCTTCTGAGTGAAGTTCTAGTGCTATTCGATTGTTTCCTGAAGAGTTCTGACCTCAAATGATTGTTCAATTAATTAACCACCATTTCGATCGGCATCTCACCTATAAAATAGTAAGATGCTAGTTCATAGAAATGAAATCTAAGCCTTTTACTAGCTACTAAGTGAAGTTCTAGTGCTCTTTGATTGTGTTAAAAAGAGTACCGACCTCTGAAAATTTTTCGATTAATTAATAACAATTTTTATCAGCATCTCACCTATAGAGTAGTGAGATGCTGGTGCATAAAAGCAAAATCAAAGTCCTTTACTAGCTTCTGAGTAAAGTTCTAGTGCTATTCGATTGTTTCGTAATGAGTTCTGACCTATAAATATTTTTCAATTAATTAACAACAATTTTTATCAGCATCTCACCTAAAGAATAGTGAGATGCTGGTGCATAAAAGCAAAATCTAACCCTCTTACTAGCTTCTGAGTAAAGTTCTAGTGCTATTCGATTGTTTCGTGAAGAGTTCTGACCTCAAATGATTTTTCAATTAATTAACCACAATTTCCATCGGCATCTCACCTATAAAATAGTGAGATGCTAGTGCATGGAAACGAAATCTAAGCCTTTTACTAGCTTCTAAGTGAAGTTCTAGTGCTCTTTGATTGTTTTGAAGAGAGTTCTGACCTCTAAAAATTTTTCAATTAATTAACAACAATTTCTATCAGCATCTCGCCCATGGAATAGTGAGATGCTGGTGCATAAAAGTAAAATCTGAGCCCTTTTGTAGCTTCTGAATGAAGTTCTAGTGCTCTTCAATTGTTTCGATAAGAGTTCTGGCCTCTAAATATTTTTTAATTAATTAGCGATAATTTTGAGCAGCATCTCACCTGAAGAATAGTGAGATGCTGGTGCGTAAAAGTGAAATCTGAGCCTTTGACTAGCTTCTGAATGAAGTTCTAGTGCTCATCGATTGTTTCGAAAAGAGTTCTGGCCTCTAAATATTTTTTAATTAATTAACAAACAATTTCTAACAGCATCTCACCTAAAGAATAGTGAGATGCTGGTGCATAAAAGCAAAATCTGACCCTTTTACTAGCTTCTGAGTAAAGTTCTAGTGCTATTTGATTGTTTCGTGAAGAGTTCTGACCTCAAAATATTTTTAAATTAATTAACCATAATTTCGATCGGCATCTCACCTATAAAATAGTGAGATGCTAGTGCATATAAACAAAATCTAAGCCTTTTACTAGCTTCTGAGTAAAGTTCTAGTACTTCAATTGTTTTGAGAAAAGTTCTGACCTCTAAATATTTTTCAATTAATTAATAACAATTTTTATCAGCATCTCTCCCATGGAATAGTGAGATGCTGGTGCATAAAAGTGAAATCTAAGCCCTTTACTAGCTTCTGAATGAAGTACTAGTGCTCTTCAATTGTTTCGAAAAGAGTTCTGGCCTCTAAATATTTTTTAATTAATTAACGATAATTTTGAGCAGCATCTCACCTGAAGAATAGTGAGATGCTGGTGCATAGAAGTGGAATCTGAGCCTTTTACTAGCTTCTGAATGAAGTTCTAGTGCTCTTCGATTGTTTCGAGAAGAGTTCTGGCCTATAAATATTTTTTAATTAATTAACGATAATTTTTAGCAGCATCTCACCTGAAGAATATAGTGAGATGCTGGTGCATAAAAGTAAAATCTGAGCTCTTTACTAGCTTCTGAATAAAGTTCTAGTGCTCTTCGATTGTTCCGAAAAAAGTTCTGGCCTCTAGATATTTTTTAATTAATTAACAACAATTTCTATCAGCATCTCACCTGAAGAATAGTGAGATGCTGGCGGATAAAAGAAAAATCTGACCCTTTTACTAGCTTCTGAGTAAAGTTCTAGTGCTATTCGATCGTTTTGTGAAGAGTTCTGACCTAAAAATATTTTTCAATTGATTAACCACAACTTCGATCGGCATCTCACCTATAAAATAGTGAGATGCTAGTGCATAAAAACAAAATCTGAGTCTTCTACTCGCTTCTAAGTGGAGTTCTAGTACCTTTCGATTGTTTTAAAAAGAGTTCTAACCTCTAAATATTTTTCAATTAATTAGTAACAATTTTTATCAGCATCTCACCTATAGAATAGTGAGATGCTGGTGCATGAAAGCAAAATCGAAGTCCTTTACTTGCTTCTGAGTAAAGTTCTAGTGCTATTCGATTGTTTCCTGAAGAGTTCTGACCTCAAATGATTGTTCAATTAATCAACCACAATTTCGATCGGCATCTCACCTATAAAATAGTAAGATGCTAGTTCATAGAAATAAAATCTAAGCCTTTTACTAGCTTCTAAGTGAAGTTCTAGTGCTCTTTGATTGTGTTGAAAAGAGTACCGACCTCTGAAAATTTTTCGATTAATTAATAACAATTTTTATCAGCATCTCACCTATAGAGTAGTGAGATGCTGGTGCATAAAAGCAAAATCAAAGTCGTTTACTAGCTTCTGAGTAAAGTTCTAGTGCTATTCGATTGTTTCGTAATGAGTTCTGACCTATGAATATTTTTCAATTAATTAACAACAATTTTTATCAGCATCTCACCTATAGAATAGTGAGATGCTCTTCGATTTTGCTTTTATGCACCAGCATCTCACTATTCTATATGTGAGATGCTGATAAAACTTGTTGTTAATTATTTGAAAAATATTTAGAGGTCAGAACTCTCTATGAAACAATCGTATAGCACTAGAACTTTACTCAGAAGCTAGTAAGAGGGTCAGATTTTGCTTTTATGCACCAGCATCTCACTATTCTTCATGTGAGATGCTGATAGAAATTGTTCTTAATTAATTAAAAAATGATTATAGGCCAGAACTCTTTTCGAAACAGTCGAAGAGCACTAGAACTTCATTCAGAAGCTAGTAAAGGGCTTGGATTTCACTTTTATGCACCAGCATCTCACTATTCTATATGTGAGATGCTGATAAAAATTGTTGTTAATTATTTGAAAAATATTTAGAGGTCAGAACTCTTTACAAAACAATCGTATAGCACGAGAACTCTACTCAGAAGCTAGTAAAGGACTTTGATTTTGCTTTTACGCACCAGCATCTCACTATTCTATAGGTGAGATGCTGATAAAAATTGTTGTTAATTATTTGAAAAATATTTAGAAGTCAGAACTCTCTACGAAACAATCGTATAGCACTAGAACTTTACTCAGAAGCTAGTGAAGGGCTTTGATTTTGCTTTTATGCACCAGCATCTCACTATTCTAAAGGTGAGATGCTGATAAAAATTGTTATTAATTAATTGAAAAATTTTTAGAGGTCAGAACTCTTTTCAAAACAATCGAAGGGTACTAGAACTTCACTTAGAAGCTAGTAGAAGGCTCAGATTTTGTTTTTATGCACTAGCATCTCACTATTTTTTAGGTGAGATGCCGATCGAAATTGTAGTTAATTAATTGAAAAATATTCTGAAGTCAGAACTCTTCACGAAACAATCAAATAGCACTAGAACTTTACTCAGAAGCTAGTAAGAGGGTCAGATTTTGCTTTTATGCACCAGCATCTCACTATTCTTCATGTAAGATGCTGATGGAAATTGTTGTTAATTAATTTAAAAATATTTATAGGCCAGAACTCTTCTCGAAACAATCGAAGAGCACTAGAACTTCATTCAGAAGCTAGTAAAAGGCTCAGATTCCACTTTTATGCACCAGCATCTCACTATTCTTCAGGTGAGATGCTGCTAAAAATTATCGTTAATTAATTAAAAAATATTTAGAGGCCAGAACTCTTATCGAAACAATTAAAGAGCACTAGAACTTCATTCAGAAGCTACAAAAGGGCTCAGATTTTACTTTTATGCACCAGCATCTCACTATTCCATGGGCGAGATGCTGATAAAAATTGTTATTAATTAATTGAAAAATATTTAGAGGTCAGAACTCTTCTCAACAAAATTGAAGAGTACTAGAACTTTTCTCAGAAGCTAGTAAAAGGCTTAGATTTCGTTTTTATGCACTAGCATCTCACTATTTTATAGGTGAGATGCCGATCGAAATTGTGGTTAATTAATTTAAAAATATTTTGAGGTCAGAACTCTTCACAAAACTATCGAATAGTACTAGAACTTCACTTAGAAGCTAGTAAAAGGCTTAGATTTCGTTTCCATGCACTAGCTCCTCACTATTTTATAGGTGAGATCCCGATGGAAATTGTGGTTAATTAACTAAAAAATCATTTGAGGTCAGAACTTTTCACGAAACAATCGAATAGCACTAGAACTTTACTCAGAAGCTAGTAAGAGGGTTAGATTTTGCTTTTATGCACCAGCATCTCACTATTCTTTAGGTGAGATGCTGATAAAAATTGTTGTTAATTAATTGAAAAATATTTATAGGTCGGAACTCATTACGAAACAATCGAATAGCACTAGAACTTTACTCAGAAGCTAGTAAAGGACTTTGATTTTGCTTTTATGCACCAGCATCCCACTACTCTATAGGTGAGATGCTGATAAAAATTGTTATTAATTAATCGAAAAATTTTCAGAGGTCGGAACTCTTTTCAACACAATCAAAGAGCACTAGAACTTCACTTAGAAGCTAGTAAAAGGCTGAGATTTCATTTCTATGAACTAGCATCTTACTATTTTATAGGTGAGATGCCGATCGAAATTGTGGTTAATTAATTGAACAATCATTTGAGGTCAGAACTCTTCGGGAAACAATCGAATAGCACTAGAACTTTACTCAGAAGCAAGTAAAGGACTTCGATTTCGCTTTTATGCACCAGCATCTCACTATTCTATAGGTGAGATGCTGATAAAAATTGTTATTAATTAATTGAAAAATATTTAGAGGTTAGAACTCTTTTCAAAACAATCGAAGGGTACTAGAACTTCACTTAGAAGCTAGTAGAAGACTCAGATTTTGTTTTTATGCACTAGCATCTCACTATTCTTTAGGTGAGATGCTGATCGAAATTGTTGTTAATTAATTAAAAAATATTTAGAGACCAGAACTCTTTTCGAAACAATTAAAGAGTACTAGAACTTCATTCAGAAGCTAGTTAAGGGCTCAGATTTCACTTCCATGCACCAGCATCTCACTATTTTATAGGTGAGATGCTGATAACAATTGTTGTTAATTAATTGAAAAATATTTAGAGGTCAGAACTCTTTACGAAAAAATCGAATAGCACTAGAACTTTACTCAGAAGCTAGTAAAGGACTTCGATTTTGCTTTTATGCACCAGCATCTCACTACTCTATAGGTGAGATGCTGATATAAAATGTTATTAATTAATTGAGAAGTATTTAGAGATCAGAACTCTTTTCAAAACAATCGAAGAGCATTAGTATTCTACTCAAAAGCTAGTAAAAGGCTTAGATTTCGTTTTTATGCACTAGCATCTCACTATTTTATAGGTGAGATCCCGATCGAAATTGTGGTTAATTAATTGAAAAATATTCTGAGGTCAGAACTCTTCACGAAACAACCAAATAGCACTAGAACTTTACTCAGAAGCTAGTAAGAGGGTCAGATTTTGCTTTTATGCACCAGCATCTCACTATTCTTCATGTGAGATGCTGATGGAAATTGTTGTTAATTAATTTAAAAATATTTATAGGCCAGAACTCTTCTCGAAACAATCGAAGAGCACTAGAACTTCATTCAGAAGCTAGTAAAAGGCTCAGATTCCACTTCTATGCACCAGCATCTCACTATTCTTCAGGTGAGATGCTGCTAAAAATTATCGTTAATTAATTAAAAAATATTTAGAGGCCAGAACTCTTTTCGAAACAATTGAAGAGCCCTAGAACTTCATTCAGAAGCTAGTAAAGGGCTCAGATTTCACTTTTATGCACCAGCATCTCACTATTCCATGGGAGAGATGCTGATAAAAATTGTTATTAATTAATTGAAAAATATTTAGAGGTCAGAACTTTTCTCAAAACAATTGAAGAGTACTAGAACTTTACTCAGAAGCTAGTAAAAGGCTTAGATTTTGTTTATATGCACTAGCATCTCACTATTTTATAGGTGAGATGCCGATCGAAATTATGGTTAATTAATTTAAAAATATTTTGAGGTCAGAACTCTTCACGAAACAATCAAATAGCACTAGAACTTTACTCAGAAGCTAGTAAAAGGGTCAGATTTTGCTTTTATGCACCAGCATCTCACTATTCTTTAGGTGAGATGCTGTTAGAAATTGTTTGTTAATTAATTAAAAAATATTTAGAGGCCAGAACTCTTTTCGAAACAATCGATGAGCACTAGAACTTCATTCAGAAGCTAGTAAAAGGCTCAGATTCCACTTTTACGCACCAGCATCTCACTATTCTTCAGGTAAGATGCTGCTAAAAATTATCGCTAATTAATTAAAAAATATTTAGAGGCCAGAACTCTTATCGAAACAATTGAAGAGCACTAGAACTTCATTCAGAAGCTACAAAAGGGCTTAGATTTTACTTTTATGCACCAGCATCTCACTATTCCATGGGCGAGATGCTGATAGAAATTGTTGTTAATTAATTGAAAAATTTTTAGAGGTCAGAACTCTCTTCAAAACAATCAAAGAGCACTAGAACTTCACTTAGAAGCTAGTAAAAGGCTTAGATTTCGTTTCTATGCACTAGCATCTCACTATTTTATAGGTGAGATGCCGATGGAAATTGTGGTTAATTAATTGAAAAATCATTTGAGGTCAGAACTCTTCACGAAACAATCGAATAGCACTAGAACTTTACTCAGAAGCTAGTAAGAGGGTTAGATTTTGCTTTTATGCACCAGCATCTCACTATTCTTTAGGTGAGATGCTGATAAAAATTGTTGTTAATTAATTGAAAAATATTTATAGGTCAGAACTCATTACGAAACAATCGAATAGCACTAGAACTTTACTCAGAAGCTAGTAAAGGACTTTGATTTTGCTTTTATGCACCAGCATCTCACTACTCTATAGGTGAGATGCTGATAAAAATTGTTATTAATTAATCGAAAAATTTTCAGAGGTCGGTACTCTTTTCAACACAATCAAAGAGCACTGGAACTTCACTTAGAAGCTAGTTAAAGGCTTAGATTTCATTTCTATGAACTAGCATCTTACTATTTTATAGGTGAGATGCCGATCGAAATTGTGGTTAATTAATTGAACAATCATTTGAGGTCAGAACTCTTCAGGAAACAATCGAATAGCACTAGAACTTTACTCAGAAGCAAGTAAAGGACTTCGATTTCGCTTTTATGCACCAGCATCTCACTATTCTATAGGTGAGATGCTGATAAAAATTGTTATTAATTAATTGAAAAATATTTAGAGGTTAGAACTCTTTTCAAAACAATCGAAGGGTACTAGAATTTCACTTAGAAGCTAGTAAAAGACTCAGATTTTGTTTTTATGCACTAGCATCTCACTATTTTATAGGTGAGATGCCGATCGAAGTTGTGGTTAATCAATTGAAAAATATTTTTAGGTCAGAACTCTTCACAAAACGATCGAATAGCACTAGAACTTTACTCAGAAGCTAGTAAAAGGGTCAGATTTTTCTTTTATGCACCAGCATCTTACTATTCTTCAGGTGAGATGCTGATAGAAATTGTTGTTAATTAATTAAAAAATATTTAGAGGCCAGAACTTTTTTCGAAACAATCGAAGAGCACTAGAACTTTATTCAGAAGCTAGTAAAGAGCTCAGATTTCACTTTTATGCACCAGCATCTCACTATTCTTTAGGTGAGATGCTGATAGAAATTGTTGTTCATTGATTAAAAAATATTTAGAGTCCAGAACTTTTTTCGAAACAATCGAAGAGCACTAGAACTTCATTCAGAAGCTAGTAAAGAGCTCAGATTTCACTTTTCTGCACCAGCATCTCACTATTCTTTAGGTGAGATGCTAATCGAAATTGTTGTTAATCAATTGAAAAATATTTAGAGGCCAGAACTCTTTTCGAAACAATTGAAGAGCACTAGAACTTCATTCAGAATCTCGTAAAGGGCTCAGATTTCACTTTTATGCACCAGCATCTCACTATTCTATAGGTGAGATGCTGATTAAAATTGTTATTAATTAATCGAAAATTATTCAGAGGTCAGAACTCTTTTCAAAACAATCGAAGAGCTCTAGAACTTTACTCAGAAGCCAGTAAAGGGCTTAGAATTCTCTTTTATGCACCAGCATCTCACTCTTCCATACGTGAGATGCCGATAAAAATTGTTGTTAATTAATTCAAATATTTTTAGAGGTCAGAACTCTTTTCGAAACAATCGAAGAGTACTAGAACTTTACTCTCAATTCCGGAAAGTACTTCATTTTTGCATTTGTTCACCAGCATCTCACGATCGTTTCGTTGAGATGCTGATAAAAATTGTTATAAACTATTTTAAAAATAATTAGAAACTACAACTTTTCGTGATTCTTTACTGACCATTATTTTTGATAGTCTTTGTAGCGGTAAAAGCTTCAAAACGGGCAGAAAAGCCATATGAAATAATTTTTTTTTTTTAATAAAATTTTTTTTTTCCAATTGTACAGAACTATTTATAGAGTTTGTCTAGGAGGCAGAACTCAACGTTTCTTTACTTCTGCTTCATCAAACATTCGAATTTCGATGAGATGCTATCTCGTATTTACGCGAAGTTAGCATCTCATTTATACTAATTACGATTTGGGAGCTTTAATTAATAGAACTATTGCTAAAACCTATCAAGAACTATAGAACTATGTTGGATGCTAATGAATCTGCAATTTATTTTTGAGATGCTAACATTTGAGATGCTAGCTTCACACACATATTTAAATGTACGCCACGTTCAAAGTGCATATATAAAAAATATACGCTGCTGTATATATTATGCAGATCATTATGTACGCATCATATAAATTATGTAGATCAAAAGTATACAATCATTATTACATCTATGTAAGAATTGGGCGCTTGTTTTTATATGAGTTGCATACATGGAATGTATTGATAATGTATGCCGCATATAAATTGTATATACTGTCAAACCCCGACTAACGCCATGGCGTAACTCCGGGGCCAGTAAGTAAGTATTTCATTTTAAATAAAATTATATGAAATTTGTATTTCGCATATATTTACTTGTATAATAAAAATATAAACGTAATGAAATGTCCATATGTTATTAATATACCGGTAAAATATTTGAAATGTATTTCCATGTGTAATAAAAATATAATTAAAATAGATTCTTCCTACAAAAAGTATGTCAGTGATACATACAGAAAAAAAATGTAGCATGTATGTTGCATTTTGAAAGTAAGTATTTCATTTAAAATAAAATTACATGAAATTTGTATTTCGCATATATTTACTGTCTGGATTTTATATGGAATATATATGCGCCATCTATGCAGCTCATATATGGATCATGGTACTTTTTGGCGCTATATATGTAACGGTTATAAATATACGCCGCATATAATTTTCGCGTATATTTCACTTATATAAATTTCCATGTGGGTAGAAACGGTAGTTACTGACTTTTCGAAATTTTTTTGGTGCATAACCCCTTAATTCTTCCAAAAATCGTAATACAAAAATAAGGGTAATAAAATATACTGTAAAATAAAAAAAAGTAACGCTTTTGAAAAGTCAGAATCTCGATGGACACTGTAGTTATTGATTTTTTAAAATGTTTTTGTTCATACCCCCATAGCAATTGCAAAAATCGCAATGCATAAATAAGAATGATGAAGAATAATGTACGATAAAAAAAGTGACGCTTTTGAAAAGTCAGAATCTCGTTTGTCACGGTAGTTATTGATTTTTAACAATTTTTGCTGTGCATACCCCCTTAATAAATGCAATAATCGCAATTGCAAAAATTGCGATGCAAAAATATAAACGATGATAAAAAAAACCTGTAAAATAAAAAAGTGACCTCGTTGAAAAGTCAGAATTTCGATAGACACGGTAATTATTGATTTTTTAAAAACAATTTTGTGCATACCCCCCTAAACAATTGCAAAATTTCCATTAAAAAAAGGATGATGGAAAATACTGTAAAATAAAAAACCGACGCTTTTGAAAAGTAAGAATCTCGACAAACACGGTAGTTATTGATTTTTTCAATTTTCTTTTGTGCATACCTTAGGGATAGCGGAAATGGAAATGCCAAAAAAATGGTCAAGAAAAAAACTTGTAAGTTATCGTCGAAAAAACGTTTCAACTTCCTAAAGCAATATCATCCACTGAAGTTGACCGATTCCAGTTTTTTTTTTTCAATCCTCAATGCTATGTGGTGCTCTTTTGAATGGTTCCAGTCAAGAAACCATTTAACATCAGCGTATACCCTTTTTCGGAGTGTCAGCGAATTCACAATTTGCACGTCCTGACTCCATAGCCTCGCACTCGGCCAATTTCTAGCCGATTGCATTCCACCTAGCCTTATTCAGAAGATCACGAAATTTACTCCAATGTAATTGTATGAATTTGCAAATCGGTTGAAATTTTGCCAAAATCGAGAAAAAACATTATGCTCTACGTCGAATGATGACGTATAAAAATGTATTACATTAAACCGTAACTCAATTAACATGTCTCATCGCTCATTGCGCGTCTGTGGTACATACTTTTTTGATATTATCTTATACACTGTCCCGAGCAGAAATCTAATCAGGCTGCCTGAGGATCCATCAGGGCCGGATCAGGGATCAATAAGGCGCCCTGATCAGGCACGCCTGATTTGAGCGAGACAGGGGCCTGAGCAGGGATCAATGAGGCGCCCTGATCAGGAAGGCCTGATTTGTGCCGGATAAAAGCCTCATCAGGCATTAATGAGGCGCCCTGATCAGGCACGCCTGATTTGTGGCGGATACAAGCCTTATCAGGCGTTAATAAGGTGCCCTGATCAGGCACGCCTGATTTGTGCCGGATACGAGCCTTATCAGGCATTAATAAGGCGCCCTGATTAGGCACGCCTGATGTGCGCTGGATAAGGGACTTATCAGGCATTAATAAGGCGCCCTGATCAGGCGAGCCTGATTTTCGCTGGATAGGAGCCTTATCAGGCATTATTAAGTCGGCCTGATCAGTCACGCCTGATTTGCGCCGGATAGGAGCCTTATCATGCATTAATAAGGCACCCTGATTAGCACGCCTGATTTGTGCCAGATAGGAGCCTTATCAGGCATCAATAAGGCACCCGAGTCAGGCACGCCTTATTTGCGCCGTATAGAAATCTTATCAGGTATCAAAAAGGCGCCCTGATCAGGCACGCATGATTTCCGCCGAACAGGCTATGGACAATAAATAAATGATTCAATAGAGATTATTTTTAGTTTAAAGTACAATTTAATCCATTTTTTACGATTGATTAATTGTAATGCACGACCATACAGTCAGTCTAGAAATGCATTTTTTAAATATATACGTATTTTTATATTTCTTATATATCTCTCAAATTTTATATTTTGTATTATATTTAATGCGAAACAAACCTCGTATTTTTTTTCCTGTTATCAGTGGAGATACGACATCACCCAGACCTTTTCTTCTATTTCGTTGTTGCTCGTATCCAAACACACCATTTTCCGATCGACAGATTCCAATGAACATTTTTAATTGTTTCCGTTTTTCTTACTTGCCACATGTTGAACGTTGCCGAGTCGCATGGATAGGTATATATAGATTTCGTAATCCTCAACACCTTGCCTTTTAATTTTATCGTCTCGGAATTCGGTGATTTATATATCGAGAAAACGCTCAGTATACTCCCATTTGACAGTAAAAAAGTATTTTTTGGTGGATTACTTGAGACGATAAACTTTTTATAATTGAGTTTTTTTATTCGTCTCTTTCCATCATCGTATTTGCGTTCTTCTTTTAGAACGGTAATCTCCGGTGACAACGTTGCCTTCTTGTACTCGGAATCAAACGTTTCGTGATCACGTCGACACACTTGAGCCAGTGGTCGATTGCCAGTACGAATTTTTCTTTTCAATTTTCCGAGAAGATTTTCGAACGGAAAAGCTGTTAAGTGGCTTAGAGAGCAGCCCATAGATTTAACGTCATCATCCAAATGAATCAAGTTGTGCATGTTGGATACTTGGCACTGTCGTCCATACAAGTGCCCTGACAACACGAAGAACGATCGAAGTAAGTCCTTCGCCTGCTCGTTATATCTTAACGCGAGATCTGAACAGCATAAAATGCGACAAGCAGCGTGAAGAAGGAGAAAGTGGTCGTACAGATTTTTTGGCAAAACCATTTTCAATAAGACCGCACCAGCATATAGAAGAAAAAATCGAAATTCAGTGCAACGATCTAGTCGTACGTTGAAACTCCTCAGTAATTTGAGATTTCAGCATAATCAGGAAATTTGACAGGAGACGCTTTTTATTTTGTCCGATATGTGTCGTCATTTTACTGTTTAGCCAGAAATCGTTCAGCATTTTCTTCATGACGCCGAGAGAAAATAAATGCATGAAATCGAGTGAAAATCGCTCGAACATGTTGATTGGAGGTTCAATCCTAAGGAGAGGAGAAACACCATTGTGATGCTCTGAATTGTCTTGTCGTCGAAATGACTCATCACTGCGCAGTTCAGAATCCACTGAAGGATATACCGTTCGATTTTAAACTCGTTCCCCTCGGCAGGTACAACGTTCACATGAATAATACCCACCATGGCCAATAGTGCCTGTGATAAAAGCTCGAGCAGGTCTGTCGCAAATAAACATTTTTATCGCGACATTAAAAAGCCGTCCATCAATGATGATACCATTTCGTGTCAGTACATTTATCTCAGCAATAAAATCTTCGAAAAACTGCTCGATATTCATTGGCTTTTGATCACCTGCATATATTGCGACAGGGAAAGGTTTATACACGTCAGGTTTTGAAAACAATTTGCAGAGAATCGGCCGGAACTGCTTCGAGCTTGACTTATACAAAGGCAAACCATCTATATTCACAAGTAAACGGAGTGTACCTTCTTCGTGTAAATCAATATTTACCATTTTTTGTAAATATTTAGCAATTCCGAAATAGGCCAATTCTCAACCATCTGTGCCGTGTCCATCGAGTTGTCGAATATTGTATTCAACTGAATTCGTATTGAGGAAGGTTTTTCCTGTCTTGGGCAGGTCAGGGTTACGTCGTCTCAAAATAACGAGCAGAGCGTCGAGATGCGCAAGAGGAATTTTCGTATTTTGAGCCCATAAACGTAACTCTTCGACTTCATTGTCATCGTCACCATTTTCCTCATCATCGCCACATTCTTCTTCCCGTTCGTTATTTTCCTCATCACCGCCACTTTCTTCTTTCTCCCTTTCATTTTCATCGTCATCGCCACTTTCTTCTTCTTCCCTTTCGTTATTTTCAAGGTAATCGCCACTTTCTTCTTCTTCCCTTTTATCATGTATTCCTTCGTCCCCTTGCTCATCAATCTCTTCTATTTCGCAGTTTGCTTCTCCCTGAGCTCGTATACTTACAACATCTCTTACAATGGCATTCGTCTCGTCATCATTTTCAGTTGAAGAATCTTGTACGGTAGAAGCCGCATTCTCAAGTCTCTCCAGCTTTCCGTGACGAAATCTGGCAACTCGTAAACGTGTCATCTCGCGTTTTCTGTTCCTTCGAAAATTGTCCATATTGCCTCGCACACAATACACGCACAATAGGAAATCGAAAACCGGTCGAAAACAGGACAAAATTCGATTAGGTCATAACGTTTGATAGTTTTAGATTAAACAAACAATATTTTATTTTCGCATGAAGCTCGTCACTCCGGATCCCCTCCTCTCTAGGACTAGACAGCGCTTCTGTCGGCGAAGCCTCACGAAATATTTTCGAAGCTATACATGCAGGCACGCGAAATATATGAAAACAATGGTTATCAACCGAAAGTGCGTGTCGTCAAAATTTATTTCAAAATCTTCTTTATTATAATTAAATATTTATGTTGATTTTTTGATGTGAATACTTGTGCAACACGGCAAAGCAAAAGCATACCTGACTGTCCGTTTACGGGATAATGGAATGGGGAACACGAAGAGAGCGAAAGAGTGATGTGTGGGCGAGAGACAGCGATAGGCCATAGGATGCCCGCCTGCATGAGTTGATTACGTATATATATAGGACAGCAGCGCGCATGCGCGACGTTGCGCGTCGTTCTCTCCAAGAAGAGAAAGAGTTATGTGGGAGCGAGAGAGAGAGAGAGCGATAGGCCATCATGCAGCCAAGAAGGCTAGAATAAGGATTTTTCACACTGCGGTCACCCATCCAAGTATTGGATTCAAGGGGTGCTGCTTAACTTTTCTAATCTCCTACCTACCTACCTACCTACCTACACTAACTTGACTTATGAGAAACTTATGCATGTAAAAACCTTATACGATGTAGTTTGCTGATATACTTATATATCTTTGTCTCACAAACCTTGAATAATGTATAATCGTAATGAAATTTATAATTAATGGATAATGTGTAATCAATAGCGTTTAAATTAAGGGACGTATAATAGATGATCATTAGATATCTTTTGCAATATTGGCATTCGTCTTAAATACGTACATTAAATGTCACTTTATGTGGTCTATAGGTACCTCTAAAAAATATCTAAGGGTACGTATACGAAACGTTCTCAGCACATAGAATCGCTGTCGTTTCGCATCTCCGATAGTGGTTTAAGGAATGTCCCATGGACTTCCCCGGAATGAAATTTTCATCCAACTTAAATGATTATTGGACGTCCCCTGGCTGTTAAGTTACGCGCGGAATATATTTATAGCTCCAAAAATATGTGTCGTGGACGTCGAATAAACTTCCGCGTTATCCTTCGATAGACGTAATTTGTACGTACATACGACGGTCAATCGGCGTACCCATATCACAGCTGCCCGAAATACTTAAATGTACATCTAAAGGACGAATGCTTTTGATTGGACAACACGCGATGGATCACACAGGACGTATATTGTATGTTCACACACGTACTATTTCTTAAGCTACAAATATACACAACACGGCCATCTATGGTATGCCCATAGGTAGACATTCAATAGCTCTTAATTCAGTATAGTAATTGGACATCTATTGGACGTTCCAGGTTCACGTCTATAGGAAATCCTACATGGAACATCCGATAGACGTTCAATTAACGTCCTCCGAATGTGATTTTGTTTACGAACCTGGAACGTCCAATGGATGTTCAATTACTATCCTGAATTAAAAGCTATTTAATGTCTACCTATGGACATACCATGGATGGCCGTGTTGTGTATATTTGTAGCTCAAGAAATAGTACGTGTCGTGGACATACAATATACGTCCTGTGTGATCCATTGCGTTTTGTCCAATCAAAAGTATACCATGGATGTTCAATGGATGTCCGCATTACGTCCATCGTGGATGTAGACGTGTTAAGGATCTATGGATGATAGATGGACGTCCAATGGACACTCGGTTCCGTGTGGGGTGTTATTTGTCGACGATCTGGAAAATAGCATCGATTTCGTACCAATCGATTGGATTTTTTTCGATGAGAAACAAAATCATCTTGTCACGCCGTTCATCTCGAACTATTCTAAAGCGAATGCCAAATTGTTAGCGACTCTTGTGAAATCCGAAAGTGATCCACCAAATGCGTGGAATTTTTTCAAGATTTCTGTTCGAGGTTACGCAAGTATGCAGTTTATACATTCTTATATTTTCCTATATATTTGATTTGTCTGTACATTTATATATTTGTATATTTGTCTCATTGTCAGAATCATACGCTGAAGCCGAAGAAAAAATTAAAGATCTGCAGAAAGAGCCGTACGTTTATTCGACAGAAGATGAGAGCCATGCTAAGGCCAAAGAACGTGCAATAATAAAATCCTACAAAATCAAAGCAAACGTAGGTAAGAAACAATCACTTGATGATGAGTTTGCAGCAGCTGCAGTCGATTTGGCGGCAACGAACACGAAGAACAACCATGCATGTAAGTGAAATAAAGTAAATAAATAAATACAAAAAACAACAACAATTTTCAACAACAAACAAACAACAAAACTTAATACAAATACAAAAAAAGTAAAGTAAAAAATGACTAATTGACGTACCTTGTTTCGTTTCTATAATTGTTTAGTTTTTTATAAATGTGTTACTGTTCTATAAATTGGCAAAAATGTAAAATTATTAGCTTCATTTGAATAGATTTTGATCATTTCAATAATTTTTCGATACAATAATATTTTTAGTCTTTAATATTAAAAACAACCAATAGTGAAAAATTGTTAAGAATCTGACCTTTAATGTGGGCTACTCCTTTTCTACCAAAATAAAAAATTTCGTTGGTTATTCCAAATAAAAGATAATTTAATACAAATTTACTTTGCAATAATATTCTTAGAGATGATCAAAAATATAGCTATTAATCCTGCGCGATCGCACTGTGATTTCGCTGCTTCTGCAGTGGCATTGAATCTGTTTTTGCGTGAAGTTTTTAACGAGTTACAATGCTTTAAAAAATCGAACAAAATCCTGACTACTCGTTAATGTTTGTACAATATGAATTAACAATTGAATGACCCAGTGTGACCGCGCAGGGTTAATTCCATATATTATGTTGTTTTATAATTTGTATCGGTACATATAATGTGTCATTCTATTTCCAGCGGACTTCACTGCACATTCGAAGAAAAAACCCAAATCCAAGAGAAAAAGTCTTGCTGTTGCTCATAGCGATGATTTACATCAGTCGCATTCCTCATTGTCGCAGAGTGGAGAGAAGTCGGGTTCTACAAAGCCAAAGACGACATATCGAAACGGTGGTCAATCTATCTCAGAAACCCCGAGTGACGCACTGATCGATTGCAATACAGAGGGTGAGTAATTTTTCAAATAAACGATTCATAGTTAATAGTGAGCAATAGTGAACAATAAAAAATGTACTTTGCAATAATATTCTTACAGATAATACAAAAATATGGCTATTACAGGGTTGCAAATAATGCATTACTTTTTTAATGCATTTGCATTTTCATTAATCATTAACGTGTAATGGTTAATGTAAATAATTTTCATTAACGAGCAACATTTAATGGTTAATGGAAATAATGTTCATTAAAAATTAAATGTAATGGTTAATGAAAATTATTTCCAATAACCATTAAACGTTAATAGTCAATGAAAATGCAAATGCATTAAAAAAACTAATGCATTATTTGCAACCCTTTAATGGCCATATTTTTGTATCATCTGTAAGAATATTATTGCAAGAAACATTTTTTATTGGAAATAATTTCCATTATCCATTAAACGTTAATGGTAAATGGAAATGCAAATGCATTAAAAAAAGTGATGCATCATTTGCAACCCTGTATTGAGCTATACAAAGATCAATATTATTATATTTAGCTATGCGAAGGCCAATATTGAGATATTTGGCTACGCTAAGACTTAAATTATCATATTCTGGTATGCAGAGGCCGAATTATAATATTTAGCTATGCAGTGGCCAAAATTGTGATATTTCTGCTACGTGAAAGCCAAAAGTATGAAATTTAGCTACGCTAGGGCTAAAATTATGATAATCTGCTGCGCAGAGGCCAAATTATAATATTTAGCTATACATTCCTGGCAGATTCGTCGACCCGAAATTTAGGGTCGTAAACAGTTTCGGTCGAAAGTGGTCGTTTTGTCGACCGTAATTTTTTTGTCGTATGAAGGATCGTCGCAGTCCGCTCGTGGGTCGTTACGACTGAGAATTATTAGTCGTAACGACCCATTCTGAGGGCCTGTTGGCTGGTCGTTGCGACTGAGAATTATTAGTCGTAACGACCCATTCCGGGGGCCAGTTGGCCGGTCGTTACGACTGAGAATTAATAATCGTAACGACCCATTTCGGGGGCCAGTCGGCTGGTCGTTACGACTGAGAATTATTAGTCGTAACGACCCATTCCGGGGCCCTTTGCTGGTCGTTACGACCCGAAATCCTTAGTCGAATATTTTTTCATAGCGCAAATTAATACAAAAATTTGTATAGTTTATTTCAAAGTAGCACCCATGCAATCGGAACTAATAAAATTGTACGCCCGAGATACCCACATTAGGAATATTCGCAAGGGTCAGCTCGACCGAAAGTGCCATGGAAGAGCTTCGCCCTGGAGGAACCGCCTTAATCTTCACGGGAACCTCTGCGCTACGTAAGTACTTGACTTGAAACGCTGGCTGTTCGGTATATAACACCGTCATATGCCTATTTCGTTTGGACACAGAGTTTCGAGCGCATGCGACGCATAGTGGTGGACGCGTCAACTATAGTTGACGCGTCCACCACATTGACTACGACCGAAAAATTCTGGTCAACAAATCTGCTAGCGCTAGTCGACGCGTCCACCACTTCGCGTCGCATGCGCTTAAAACTCTGCGCCCAAACGAAATAGGCATATGAAGGTTTATATATCAGATAGCCTGCGTGCCAAGCCAAGTACTTACCTAGCGCAGAGGTTACCGTGATGATTAAGGCAGTTTCTCCAGGGCAAAGCTCTTTCATTGCACTTTCGGTCGAGCTGACCGTTGCGAATATCCCTAAGTATTGTGGATATCTCGGGCGTACAATTTTATTAGTTCCGATTGCATGGGTGCCTTTTCAGAATAAACTATACAAATTTTTGTACTAATTTGCGCTGAGAAAAAAATGTTCGACTAAGGATTTCGGGTCGTAACGACCAGCAAACGGGCCCCGAAATAGGTCGTCACGACTAATAATTCTTAGTCGTAACGACCAGCCAACTGGCCTTCGGAATGTGTCGTTACGAGTAATAATTCTCAGTCGTAACGACCAGCCACCTGGCCCCCGGAATGGGTCGTTACGACTAATAATTCTCAGTCGTAACGACCAGCGAACGGACCCAGGAACGGGTCGTCACGACTAATAATTCTCAGTCGTAGAGACCAGCAAACGGACCCAGGAAGAAGTTGTTACGACTAATAATTTTTGGTCGTAACGACCCACAAGCAAAATGCGATGCTTTTTCTGATGACCACAAAAGTACGGTCGACAAAACGACCATTTTCGACCGTATGTACGGTCGTCGAATCCGCTAGGGACCAGCCAACTTATGATATTGGGCTATGTGAAGACCAGTATTATGATATTTGGCCATGCGAAGGCCAAAATTGTGACATTCTTCCATAAGATTAGCGAAACATCTTTTTTTGGGGTCTCTGCCGAATCGGGTAATTTTTTGTTTAGCTTGGACACGAACCTATGTAGCATTTCGTATGCCAATATATATCTGTACATACATACTGTAAGCGTGTAAGCATGCAAGACAAATGGAAATAATTTCCATTAACCATTAAAATAATTTCCATCAACCATTTATCTTGGATGCTTGCACGCTTACAGCATGTATGTACAGATATACATCGACATACAAAATGCTACATAGGTTCGTGTCCAAGCTGACCAAAAAATTACCTGATTCGGCAGAGACCCCAAAAACAGATGTTTCGTTAATCTTATGGAAGACTGGCACAATTTTGGCCTTCGCATGACTAAATATCATAATATTGGTCTTCGCATAACCCAATATCATAATTTGGCCTGTGTATAGCTAAATATTATAATTTGGCCTCTGCGCAGCAGATTATCATAATTGTAGCCTTAGCGTAGCTAAATATCATACTTTTGGCTTTCCCGTGGCAGAAATATCACAATTTTGGCCTCTGCATAGCTAAACATAATAATAATATTGGTTTCTGCATAGCTCAATACAGGGTTGCAAATAATGCATCAGTTTTTTAAATGCAATTGCATTTTAATTAACCATTAAAGATTTATGAAAATTTAATGGTTAATGTAAATAATTTTCATTAACCATTAAAATTTAATGGTTAATGGAAATCATATTCAATAAAAAATGTACTTTGCAATAATATTCTTTCAGATGATACCAAAATATGGCCATTACAGGGTTGCAAATTACTTTTTACTTTTTAATTATTGCATTTGCTTTTTAATTAACCATTAACGTTTAATGGTTATTGGAAATAATTTTCAACTTACCTTTTTTAATGCATTTGCATTTTCATCAACCATTAGCGTTTAATGGTTAATGAAAATAATTTTAATGGTTAATGCAAATAATTTTAATGGATAATGAAAATAATTTTCATTAACCATTAACCATTAAATTTTAATGGTTTATGACAATTATTTCCATTAACCATCAAATTCGAATGGTTAATGGAAATTATTTTCATTGCCCATTAAAAAAGTAATGGTTAATGCATTACTTTTTCATTAAAAATTTCGCAACCCTGGGCCATTAACTCCAAATATCATCTTTTTTATAAACTGCAGCCGTGCATATAATGTCTATATTTTCAGCAGACTTGGATGCACATTGCAATAAAGTGACCGAAAATAGGAGTCCTGCTGTCGCTCATGGCGGTGATTCAAATCGGTCGCATTCCTCATTGTCGCAGAGTGGAGAGAAATTGAGTTCCACAAAGCCAAAGACGACAGGTCGAAATGACGGTCAATCTCTCTCGGAAAATCCGAGTGACGAACTGATCGATTTCAATATAGAGGGTGAGTAATTATTCCCAATTAATTTAGACGCCTTTGGGCACGTATATTCCCTATTCTTACTCCAAAACTCAGAAACTGGGATACCGCTGTTCAATACACTCTCGGTACCTCAGTTTTCAAAGCCCTAAGTCAAGGATAGGGAATACACAGCTAAAAAAATCCAAGAGAAAGAAGGCTCCCTCTCTTTCTCTCTCTCTCTCTCTCTCCCTACCTCTCTCTACCTCTCTTGCACTTTACTCTCTTGAATAGTTATTTAACCTGGAGTACGACAATCGACGCTCTCAATGTATTTTCCGTTGGAGTTTTGATATTAGTAGAATACGATAGAATCGCGTGCGTTGCTCTCATCTATCTTTGGCTATGCTTGGTCCGATTCTCTCTTCCTCTCTCTTTCTCAATCTTTCAGATTACGCCAAATCGAAAACAATTCGGTGATGCTGAGTTCTCGAAGCAAAATGGGAGGGAGACTGCCAGGAATTGACCAAAGCATGAATACTTACGAACTTGGAGAATTGCCCTTCAAAAATTTGGACCAATTTGAAAAATTCGACAACAAACTGAAATCTGAAAAAGCTCTTCGACGTGACGTCGTAGGTTTCATTTTATACTATGAGAGTAATTTCAATTCATAACTTTATTGAATGATTAATTTTTCTGTTTATTGTTTTCAGATGAATGGTATTCCCTTGCTCATCAGTTCAGATCCGAAATATCTTGTATCGTCGATACAGAACGTCATTCAAAGATTTTTTATACGTGACATAATTCTGAAGTTTACAGCTGTAAGGCCAACCGGTGGAAAAAAAGTATTCAAAACTGACACTGCATTCTATGCGTGTATACGAGGTACACCATTTAAAATTTTTTTTTTAATTATCTTAAGAAGATATATCCGTCGGAGTCTATATCGCTCACTTTTCCCTGGTCAAATATATCTATACTTATGATAAATATAGATATACTCGACGGGGTAGCGGTGGCGCTCCTTAGATTTGACTGATATGTGCTCTTAATGTGAAGATATGATTTTTCTATGTATATTCACTATATTTTTTATGTTTTTAAAATATTTCAGATGCAATCTTGGCAGAGTAGAATGGTACTCCTCACGAAGGTTCTATGAAAAAGAAACAAATTTCGGATGGGCTAGCAGCGGTCATAAACAGTGCGAAAGATTGGGACGGTCATCGCCAAAACCGGAACAAAAAATGAATGATCAAGCCAAGTAAAATAAGAAGTTAAACTTTCGAAAATTTTTTCATATGTTTCATACCTTCAATAATGTTGATAAACTTGATAACGTGTAACTGCGATAACACTTTAATAAATGTTGATCTATTTTCAAACAAAAAATGAATCAAATGATTAACCCAGAGGACACGTATGTTTCAGCCTGGATAAGGCACCTGATCTGGGCCAGATAAGTAGCTTGATCTGAGGCACATATAGTACCTCAGCCAAGCCTGGTAAGGTGCTTGATCCGGGCCAGACAAGGTGCTTGATTCGGGCCAAATAAAGTGCCTGATCCGAGCCGGATACAGTGCCTGACTTGGGCCTGATAAGATGCCTGATCTGAGCCTGATAAGGTGCCTGATCAGGGCCGGAATTTGCAAAAGCGTTACATCCCTGATCAGGGCCAAACTAAATGTGCCTGATCCGGCCCGGATTTGCTATTGTGGCAGCCTGATCCGGCCCGGATTTCACCCTGAATAAATTTCTACTCGGGGTAACACGAAATCGCGTACATATGGACAATTCAGAAATGATGTCGGTAGTGGGTTGGATAGCTCAGTTGGAAGAGCACTCGACCGGCAATCGAGAGGTCCCGGGTTCGAATCCCGGTCCCGTCCCTCCGCATTTTTCTCTGAATTGTCCACAACGCAGAAAGCGTTATAAGTGGCGCCCGACAATGGGACACGGCCTCTGAATAACCACGGAAAATCAATTTCGTGGTTGCCGTGTAAAAAGAATCCAAATCCCTGAGATTCATCTCCCACAGAAAAAGAATTTATTTGATTTAAATAAATGTATCCGAAATAAATAAAATTTTATTGAAATACCGGCTTGATAAGAGATTTATCAGGCCATTCTTCATAGTAAGCGGTACAATCAAATAAATCTTTTTTCTGGGAGCAGACTGAGCCTCAGACTTATCGAGGTTTTTGAGTTATAAACGTTCGAGTTAGCGAGGTTCGACTGTACCTGTATACACCAGTATATACTTTACGAGTATATACTTTTATCTACCAGCGTATACTTGTATAAACCTGTACATACCTGCATATACCTGTATATACCTGTTGTCAGGGAAATCGCGAATTAAATTAAATAAAGAATAAAACCAAGAATTAAATTGAATAATTCAATTAAATGAATCTTTATTCGTATTAATCTTTGAAAAAAACAAATCATTCGATTGGGCGCCAGCTCGTTTTACGGTCCAGCAACCGGTACAAAAGAAAAAGGAACGCGAAGAAAAACCATGAATGATAAAAATAATAATAATTCATGAAGGAGCTTGAAACAAATTACACGACGATAATAATCCTTAATACTATAATAGTGCGAAGAAAAAAAAAGATACAAAATGGACGACAATGTTTCGTCGCGCGAACAAAGGAATTACGCGAGGGGGAAACGAGGGGGAAGAGGGAATACGGAAGGCAGAGACGCTAATCTTGAAATTCGCTAATTATCGGTATCGAATATCTCAAGGTGAATATACGGGGAGGGGGGGTTCGTCGACTCTACGACCTCTCAATAATTACCGCGATACACAATTTATAACGAAAAACTACAAAAATCACAATTACTCGAACAATGGAAAAGAAGGGAGGGGGGGGGGACTCTACGATGTGTACGCCACGACACCGCAAAATTTACAAAGAAAAAATCTCGGGGAAATAATCACTGTACTCACTCTTTCGCCGCTTATTTCGTCTCGAAATCTTGTCCTCGTCTCATTCTCGACATCTCTTTGCCTTAATCGTCCTATTTATTCTCCTTTCTTCACTCTCAAATCTGCTACGCAAAAAATCTGTATGGAAGCACGTGTCGCTTCGCTAACGCGTGGTCTCGGAATGCGGCCAAGGTGGCCGCGTTTTTACTCGATGATCGAATCGATGGGCGAGGGGGTATAGGAGAGGAGAAAGTTGTCTTCTTCATGTCGCGTTGGTAGGTGAGGGGAATGAGAAGGGGAAAGGGTTTCATAGTTCTTCTCGTTGCCGCGGTGCGGAGCTCAATGTTCTTCACGTCCAGTGCTGCCGCCTCGCGCCTTTATGCCGAAGCTGCTCGCTCGCCGGCGATCGTCTGTCTTTCTCTCTTTCGTGATACATCTCGTCGTCGTCGGGAAAATCTCAGCTGTCATCGGTGCACAGCTCGACGAAATAGTTTTGGATTTATTTCCAAGGGTCAGTCGCCGTTTTGATCGGGACGTCACCCCGGAAAAATATAGTGTTGTGTCTCGGTGTTTCTTCTCAATAATTATGCTCGATTGGTGGGTGTTTTCCTTGAATAATTGAACTCGATTGTTGACCGACCAGGGCGATGGAAAATCTTCTCAATGTCACGATGTCCTCCAGAAACTTTGATGGCGGATTGATCGCTGGATGGAGGATTTCTGCTTTTCTCTTTCTTTTTACTGTAGTTCGGCGATGCTCAAGATTTTGTTGGGACAATTTGAGAGGTTAGGATGAGGGAGTATTTGCTGGTAAAAGGGTAATAGTTCGCGAAATTTCTCAGGCATAGAAAGGCGTTTTTTCGGGGATCTTCAAATCTAATAATTAAATCAATTAAATCTAACAATTTCAGTTTTGTTTCAGGTGACGTGGCGGATCCCGAGACTGCCGGGCTAATATTTTATGTTTCTAGTGACTTTTCGTCACACTGTACTTATACCAGTATATACCGTATATGCCTTTATATACTTGTATATGCCTTTATAGACCTGTATATACCAGTATATACCTGTATATACCCAACACACACTCTTTTATCTATAAATATAGATAAAATATAGATTAATATATATTCGCCGTGCACGACGCTCATAGCTAGCTAGATATATTTTCGCCGTGCATGACGTCAGCGGCCGAAATATGATTCTCATAGATTTAGATATACATCCTGTGTATAAGCTTTTTAAAACTCCGGCCAATCAGGTGATGAAGAAATGTTGAAGAATTTTCACGATGATAGTATTCGAGAAAAATTCATCCGATATCATCATATCTCACCATTATGTGGACGGATCAACATAAAAATGGTTTCAATGGAAAGCTAATTTTTTTAAGATGCCCATAGTTTGTTAATGTTAAAAAAGTTGTCGTGTTTCTTAGTAATATCGAATTGAAATGTAAAAGGGGCTTGGTCCGAGGCATTTTCGCGTATATAAGAATGCCCGGTAGTCTCGACTGGGATTCTTTCAGTTTTTTTAATACTTGGCGTCGAGACGCTGCCGCGCCTCTTGATTAGACTGGTCCTTAATAGGGGTGTTGACGAATTTTGACAAGTAAGCCTCCCAGATGGGTTCGAAATAAATAAATAAAAATGTGTGCGAAACTCCAGCACTGTAGTCCAATGGGAAGACGTACCTCTAAGGTCATTTGTTTGCCATTTGAATAACATGGGATTTTTAGACTTAATCAGTCATTATTTTCTCGAGCTGTCCCTAAGCATGCAAAAATTTCTTTATCTAGATAAATCTATTGTTAATGGATATAACTACGTGTACAATTTTTTACAAGGCCTTATCACAACCCTTACGCCCCCACCCCCCTTATATTATACACGACGGCAAATTGATCAACTCAACTTGATTACCTAATTTTCGAGTTTTATTAAGCGGTCTCATTTACGTGATACTTATGACGCAAATAAGACTGCCTTTTATTGGGTGAAATACTGTACAGCATCAAGCGGCTAAAAACAGATAGTCAAGTTGGTCAATTTGCAATCGTGTATAATATAAGAGGGGCGGGGGGAGTAAGGGTTGGATAACGCCTTGTGAAAAATTGTATACGTGGTTATACCCATTAACAATAGATTATGTGAATAAAAATTTTCTTACGTGCTTAGGGACTACTCAAAACATAATGACTTAATCAGTCTGAAAATCCTATGTTATTCAAATGAGAAACAAAACGAATTTACAGGCACGTCTTCCCATTGGTCTACAGTTCTGGGGGTTTGCACACATTTTTATTCATTCATTTCGAACCTACCTGGGGGGCGCACTTGTCGAAATTCGTCAACACTCCCATTGAGGAACAGTTTGATATATAGTAGGGGTGTGCGAATATTCGAAAACTTCGAATATTCGGCATCGAATGGAATCGAATTATTCGATTCGATTATCAAACCGAATGTTCGATTTTTTTCGAATATTCGATTTTGGTTTGAATACTCGATTTATGTTCGAATATTCGATTTTGGTTCGAATATTCGATGTTTTTCGAATATTCGATTTTTGTTCGAATATTCGATTTTGGTTCGAATATTCGATTTTTGTTCGAATATTCGATTTCTGTTCGAATATTCGATTTTTTTTCAAATATTCGATTTTTTTTCGAATATTTGTTTTATTTTCGAATATTCGAGTTTCTAATTGAATATATTCTATGATCTCATGTAATCGAATTTCTAATCAGTTATTTTATGCGGTTTTGAATAATCAAAGGTCGAAACAAACGTACGATGATTTCAAAAAATCGAAATAAAAATCGACTTTTCGATAACACATGTTTTTGGTTAACGCTTTAGGTCGCCGCTCGGAGCAATTCAGAGTTCCCTCTGTCAAACTGCCGAGTGCCGGTGACTAGCCAATCAGCTTTTTTATTACGTAATACTCTAAACGGAATAGACCAGAGTAAAATCATCAACAAAAAAGTTAAATGTTGTATAAGAAATCCAATGAATAATTGTAATATTAGGGGTTCATCTCACTGTAAAATATTTATAAATTCGATTTTTTCTTGCATTGTCCGATAGTATAGACTGTTATAAGCATGTTTTTACTTTACACATCAATTCTCGTGAGTACTTTGACACTCACACTGAGTTTTTTCGTCGAATCTCCAAAGATGGAAAGAATCATAGAAGATGGTTAATCGGATACTGATCTTTATATACACCCCCGCTCAAAAGTTTGGATACACCTGTCGATATTTCTTGCCACAATAAAAATTCCATAACTCCGTCAAAAAAAAAAGATATCCAAATTTTTAAAACAGCGTTTTGAAGGGAAGGAATGCAGGTTTGTTTTCTTTATTTATAATATGTCTTATGATTTTTTCTTCGACTTGGTACGAACTTGTGAACGTGACCGTTTTTCGGCGTTTTTTTGACCATCGCCAATTGGGTGCATAACTTGAGGACATATTTTTTGTCTTTTTTATGTACGATAAATTCCAAAGGGTTGGCAAACGTTTTATTTTTGTCTCTAAAAAATTTTCGTATGATTTTTTCCCCCCAAGTTATTTCACTTTTGACTAAAAAAGACAATTTTTGTGAGATGCAACGTAATTCAAAAACTATAGAGTTTTAGAGAAAATGTCAAGGGTAAAAAAAGTAGCGTAGGTACACGTGGAATCGCCTGGAATTATTTCAGAATTTTTTTATGAATTTTTTTAAATTATTTTCGCTCGAAACTGTGACAATGACGTCCCAGCGAAAAATGTATCTGATTGAAATTTTCGTACTTCGTGATACAATAAAAATCTGAAAAAATCCAGCGATATTTGGCATGCTATGAACAACAATTATCAATAATAATATTGTCCAAAAGTTATTAATAAATTTATTAAACAATTTCTTTAACAATTTCCTAATGACTTCTGGGCAATATTATTATTGATGAACAATAAACAATAATTATTATTGATCATTGTTGTTCATAGCATGCAAAATGTTGCAGAATTTTTTCAGATTTTTTTTGAAAGTTTTTTAAACATTTTTCTATAATTCGTCGAGGTGCTTTATTAAAAAATTTATCGTGAACCCTAATACAAACCCAAACCAAGTCAAAATAATTTGGACATTTCACCTGTTTGTATTAAGTAGGGTTCGCGACAAATTTAAAAAAAAACACCTCGACGAATCATAGAAAAATGTTTAAAAAACTTTGAAAAATAATCTGAAAAAATTCTGCAAACATTTTGCATGCTATGAACAACAATGATCAATAATAATTATTGTTTATTGTTCATCAATAATAATATTGCCCAAAAGTCATTAGGTCATACCAGGTCGAAAAAAAATCATAAAAAATATTTAAAAGAAGGAAAACAAAGCTGAATTTCTTCCTTTTAAAACGCTTTTTAAAAAAATTTACATATCTTTTTTTGCGGAGTTATGGAACTTTTAGTGCGACAAGAAATATCGACAGGTGTATCCAAACTTTTGAGCGGGGGTGTAAATCAATATTCAAATACAAATACTTGAAAGGAGATTTTCTGTCACGATCGGTGATCTCAAATAGTCGTAAACGTATCGAATATTCGTAAAATCATCGAATATTCGAAAATTTATCGAATATTCGAAAATTTATCGAATATTCGAAATTTAATCGAATATTCGACAATTCATCGAATATTCGAAAATGTATCGAATATTCGAATGCATCGAATATTCGATTCGAAAATCGAATCGAATTTTAATATTCGATTCGATTCGATTCGATTCGATCACTATTCGCACACCCCTAATATATAGATACTAGGGCTCAGGTGCTTCGGGCCCTCGCGTCGCCCCAAACCCAAACCCGACCCCTCGATTCTTATACACGCTGGCAGCGACGGCGTCGGCGAAATATTCAGATAATCAAGAGTTGCGATAGCGACTCGAGACAAGTACATTTACCTAACCTCACATAGTCTCGAAGCTGAGCTGACTCTCTATATAGGAAGGAACTTACTTACACACAGCAGTTAGCAGTATATCTATATAAAATCGGGGTGTGTACAATCACATGCAGCGGAAGTGAATACTGGTATGCAATTCGCTGACGCAACACATTATTTCTACCAATGAATTAAGAGAGAGAGAAGCCTAACACCAAAACTAACAAACCCCAAAAATTGTTAAAATTGTTTGGGTTGTGATTTTTTCAATTGTTATTCTTTTAAATTGTTATTATTTCAATTATTATTATTTTTCGTTGCTTCCGAACGTCTCCAAACGCCTTCCAAAGCCATCGCGCCGTGGAAGTCTACTGATATTCTCCGCACGGCCTGGATTTTTTCTCTTTTGTTTTTCGAAATTGTTATTATTTTTTTAGAAATCAGGTTTAATTGTATTGTTTTTAAATTGTTATTTCAACTGTTTTTATTATTATTATTTAATTGCCATTCTTTTTATTGTCAATTTTTTCATTTGTTATCATTCAAATTGTTAATATTTTCCTTTTAATTTTTTTTTATTGTTCTTGTTTTTTATTGCCTACTTAAATTGGCTGCGCGGCTTTGTTTTTTTTGGTTAGAAATTGGGATTATTTTGGTAAATTTTTTTTGTAATTTTTTGTATTTTTTGTAACTTTCAAATTGTTTTTATTATTTATTTTTCATTTTTTTTTAAATTGTTTTTATAATTTTTATTAAATTGTTATTATTTTCATTCTTGATATTTTTATAATTTTTATTTTATTTTTTTCTTATTTTCCGAAGTCTTTCGCAGAGTCTCTGAAGGCCTCCGGATGCTTTCAAAGTCTAATTACATTCGTTTGCACGGCTTGGATTTTTTTCTTTTTCTTTTGTTTTTTGAAATTGTGATTATCTTTGTAGAAATTGTTTTTTTTTTTGCGATTTTAATAGTTTTTATTATTTTATTATTTTATTATTATTTTAATTGTTAATATTTTCATTATTATTAGTTTTGCTGTGATTTTTTCTCCAAAGACTTTCGCAGAGTCTATAAAAACTAGTAAAATGCTAACACTCTAGATGCACAGTGTATATATATATGAGGCATTCCAGCTATAACCGAGCGGCCATTACCTCGACATTTTTTATTCGTGTCGCCGATTTTTTTTCAGTTACTCTTCGACAAAAAAAAACATACGTATTTCTTAAAAAAAATTATTTTTCATCCTCTTCCGTTTTAACATCTTTCAAAGTACAATTTTTGTTTTTTCGACAAGAGTGTATCCTCCGATTTTTTTTCAAATAAATTAACAAAAAAGTACATTTAAAACCGCATCTTTTGATCGCTATCCCATGATAGAGAAATCATTTTTCGATTTTTTCTATGTGTATAAAACTTTGAAAAATGTGCTTTTATTCGTAAAAAAAAGGATTAAGTGCATATAGTACGAGAGCCCACGACCAAAATTTTGAACGCATAGCAACCCGACAAAAACCGGATCGAATTGATAGATTCGATTGTCCTGAACCCGAAAATCCCAATATCAGACATTTTCCGCGTATCATCTGACCTGACCAAATTTTCAAAAATGTCAAGAAATTTTACCGACCCGTATTATAGCAATCCGTCTGATGTTCAGAATGTAGTTAAATGATAGCTCTAATATACCGAAAAACCGTTTTTTAGACGTCAGTAGCGTAGGGCGTACCCGGGAGACCACTTAAAAAATTAAAAATGAGACAAAAAAATTGAATCATAGCAAGCCGTCTGAAAATCTTCTTGACGAGTTCATTTGGGTCACTTGATGCGAAAGAATTGGTTTTCAGAAGAAAATTTGAGCATATTAAATTGTGAGACCGTTTTGAAAAAGATAAAAAATTTTACCGCTCGGTAACATAGCAATTCATCTGAAAATTGTTGGACGTGATAAAATAAGTTGTCCAGATGTAGAAAAAATTTATATCAGACAAATTTAGTGTAGCACCTTCCGAATCAGACAACTTTTCGATACTCCGAAATCATTCAAAAATCATATTGAGGCCTAAGTTACAAGCCAATGAATAAGTTGCGATCCTCAAATTATTTAATGATAATTAATAAAGAGCTTACCCAAAATCATCGAACGGAAGCTGAAGGACTTAAATAAGTTGCTCAAAAGGTAACTGGGATAAAGGTAAAAAAAATTACCTTTTTAGGTAAAAATTGGTAAAATTTAGTAAAATTTAGGTAAAAATGGAAGGACTTGAATAAACCGCTCAAAAGGTAACTCGGATAAAGGTAAAAAAAATTATCTTTTTAGGTAAATTTTTTTACATTTTCAGTTAAAAAGTTGATAAAGGATAACAAAAATGAAGAGACAGGGGCGTAACAAATAAATAGCCCTTTTTGCCATAGGAACGTCATAAGCGCCCGCGCATTTGCCGGGCGACTCCAAAACTTTCTGTTCGTTTTTTGGATTATAAGAGACATCGGAAATGTCTGAAAACAGTATTTTGGTACTCCCGGCAACCATACAAAAGGTTTTAAAAAACTGAACCGGGTTGCAATAATACAGTTCGGCTAAATTTTTTGACATTTTCAAAAATGCGCTCAGGCCATATGCTACGCGCAAAATGTCTGAAAACGAACATTTTCGTAATAAAATGACAAAATCTATGTACATTTTCAATATCAGACGAAATACGATAATTCAGTCTGCCTACTTTTTTTGACATAGCAGAAATGGCGTCCCACGCAGTTGCTACATTTTTTAGCGTTACCGCCCACCTAGTAGGGTTCAGGATTATATAATCTAACGACTTTATACGGTTTTGGCCGGTAAACGATGAGGCATAGTTTTGGTCGTGGGCTCTTGTACTAATAGGTAAGATTGTTGATGCTATTATTTATTAATACAGTTATAATATTTATCTACACATAAATAAAGCAAAAAACAATTATTTTTCATCCTCTTCCGTTTTAAAACCTTTCAAAGTACAATTTTTTTTCGACAAGAGTGTATCCTCTGATTTTGTTCAAATAAATTGACAAAAAAGTACATTTAAAACCACATTTTTTTATTGCTATCTCATCATGGAGAAATCATTTTTCGATTTTTGCTATGTGTATGAAACGTTGAAAAATACGTTCTTATTCGTAAAAAAGGAGTAAGTACACAGGTAACGTTTTGGATTTATTAATACAGTTACAATATTTATGTGTACATAAATATTGTACACATTTTTGTATACATTGAAAACACATTTTCCAAAGTTTCATACACATAGAAAAAATCGAAAAATGATTTCTCCATGATGGGATAGCGATCAAAAGATGCGGTTTTAAATGAACTTTTTTGTCAATTTATTTGAAAAAAATCTGAGGATACACTCTTGTCGAAAAAACGAAAATTGTACTTTGAAAGGTGTTAAAACGGAAGAGGATGAGAAATAATTTTTTTTGAGAAATACGTACGTTTTTTTCGAAAAGTAACTGAAAAAAAATCGGCGATACGAAAAAAAAATGTCGAGGTAATGGCCACTCGGTTATAACTCGAATCCTTTATATATACTGTGAAGACGAAGACGCAGTATGAACTCACACATAGCTGTGAACTCACACATACGACGGATGGAACGACACGTATACGCGCTGCTGTTCTATATACATACTAAACACGTACACGCGGGCATGCTGCTGATCACGGTCGTACATACAGGTCTGGAAACTCCGTCAAATTAGGTGACTTCGTCATGTGCTTCATTTTTGAAACTGTTAGTGGCCGCTAGAGGCGCTAACCTTATCCCCCGCGGTGGTGTGACGCGGTGCGACGAGAGACGGGGTAGACCGCGGCGGGGGTAATGAACAAGGACAGCATAAATCGCTACAATAATTCGTATCTGTCCGTCTCCGTCACACCTATGCTCAATCCCGTTTGGAACTTGAAACAGTGTATGTTTCGACAACACGATCCTGCTGCTCGTTTAATACACTTCTAAGCATTTTTTAAAATGTTTATGCCAAAAAAACAAAACATTTATGACAATAAGTCGCTCATGATGATGAAAAATGTAATTAGCATTCGACAACACGTATCTCACTTTCGATTTGAAGATTATGTTATCCGGGGGATAAATACAGTGCCGCGGCCACGCGTGGTGGCAATTCAAACCAGGAACGCTGCACGTAACGGCCCCCTCCCTCACCACCGAAAATCGCCAGTTTCCAGACCTGTATGCAGTGGGTGAACACTCTTGCCTTATTTTGAAGTTACAATCTCAGTTACCGTCTATCAATGTAGTTAGCGCTGCTGCCGCGAGGGAGATAGATGATCGCCCCTTCCACGGTTAGCACATGCGCACAACACCGATTCATTCAAGAAACGCGTGAGGAGAAACAAGCCGAAGCGTAATGGCGCCGGTGGGTCAACGCCGGCTATATCGCTCTCGGGTCTCCGTGTGTCCGTGCATTTCGGGTACATCTTGGTGCAAGTGCGAAAGCTATACTCGCTCTCTCGCTTCCATCCACTCACACCTGTAGTGCATTCACATCCCTTATTTTCACAGGCTTTTCACAGAGCGACTTGTCGCAAGTTAATTAAATAGTGCATTTTTCATATTTTACCTACCTGTAAAAAATCCCTTTAAATTTTATATTCTTGTTATTGAAATGTCATATGCTTTTGTATATCAAATTTCAATAACAAGTGTACGAAATCGAAATTAATAGACATTGATTGGAAAACTGACAATTTCAACTGAAATCCAATGTTTGAAGTATATAGAAATTACAGGAGCAAACGTTGAAAAACAAAATTTAATTGGAATATTATTAGACTCATATATATTAGCCTGTACCAAAAAAACCAGCTGTTTTTTTTCTCAAAGAACATTGAAATATCGTCAGAGTATCCTCAAACAAAGACCCTGTTAAAATATGAGCCCTTAATGTTAATATTTAAAGGCGATACAATTTTTATTCATCGACGATGAATGTCTCCCGTAGTAAAAAACTCCATTGAATCGCCAATGGCAACCAATGGTCCTCATACGACTCCATTGGACAATGAATGGGGACCCATTGAGATTTCCGCATTCGTCAATGGCGTACAGGGCTGACCATTGATCAGTGAATGGGTATCCATTGAACATCAAATGCGGATGAATCGAATGATCATCATTACTCAATGATGCTCATTGGAAAGCCAATGCGGATGAATCGAATGATCATCATTACTCAATGATGCTCATTGGAAAGCCAATGCGGATGTATCGAGCGATCAGCATTGCCCAATGGTGTCCATGGGAAGGTAAATGCTGATGAACGAAATGATCCGCTTTACCCAATGATGTCCATTGGAAAGTCAATGCGGATGAACTGAAAGATCAGCATTTCCCACAGATGTTCATTGGAACCCAAATGCGGCTAACGATGAAATGATCAGCATTTACCAAGGATACCCATTGAATAATAAGTAACTACGAATTATACAATGATCAACATTTATCAATAATGTCACTTCATTGACGACTGATCGAATGATGAGCAGCATTCGTTAACGATGCTGCAATCCATATTCGAGGTTCAATGCAGAACAATTGAACCCATCGATCGATGAGAATTTTTCCGAATGCGATATTTCTCAAACGGCGGTGAATTAATAAAATTAAGTAAGAGTAAATGTCGCTGATTCTCATATATGAACCAAATATTTTCTTCAATTGTAATAAATGCTGATGATTATATCGATGGTCAATCAGTTTAAAATATAATATAATAGTTTAAAATAAAATATAATATAATATATTTAAAAAAAAAATATTATATACTGCTCATCAAGTGCGCGTACGTTTGGGATAAATGATTTTTAAAACCGTTTATTTTTAACATATACACATAATTTTATCAGTCCCTCTCAACTCGATTTGTGAGAGGAGAAACGTATATACTTTCATTATCAATCGTCATCTGAATACACTTACAATCTATTTTCTCAATTCTGAGCTTCAATAATTTCTATTAAATGTAATATATATATATATATATATATATATATATATATACATATATATATATATATATGATTGCTATATGATTGCTATATATGATATATGATATAATTATTGGTCGTTATGCTAATATTAGCATTATGATTAACCTTACTTACTGATAACTTACTTGATTATTTAATGCGTAATTCCATGTATATATAGCAATCATATGAAAGAATCTCCATTGATGATCCCATTTATTCCCCATTGTTCACACAAACCAATAGAGGTGAATATGGCGAATTCACTAGGGAGATTGTCTCCATTGAATCCCCATGGGATAATCCCCATTCCGTTTCAAATGGGGAATTTAATGGCGAAAATGTCCTTAGAAAATTCGGCATTCATATCCATTGGTTTTGTGGGCAATGGGGAATGAGTGGCGAACAGCAATGGAGATTCTTTCGTATAGTAAAAACTCCATTCGTCGCCATTGAAAAATCCCCATTCATTCCCCATTGCCAAAATAACCAATGGGGATGAATGCCGAATTGCCTAAGGGGATTGTCTCCATTGAATCCCCATTAGATAATCCCTATTCCGTTTCAAATGGGGAATTCAATGGCGAAAATCCCCTTAGGCAATTCGGCATTCATCCCCGTTGCTTATTTTGGCAATGGGGAATGAATGGGGATTTTTCAATGGCGATGAATGGAGTTTTTACTACACGAAAGAATCTCTATTGCTGTTCGCCACTCACACCCCATTGCCCACAAAACCAATGGATATGAATGCCGAATTTTCTAAGGATATTTTCGCCATTGAATCCCCCATTTGAAACGGAATGGTGATTATCCCATGGGGATTCAATGGAGACAATCTCCCTAGTTAATTCGCTATTCACCTCCATTGGTTTTTGTGGGCAATGGGGAATAAATGGGATCATCAATGGAGATTCTTTCATATGATTGCTATATATACATGGAATTACGCATTAAATAATCAAATGATATAAGATATTAGTAAGTAAGGTTAATCATAATGCTAATATTAGCATAACGACCAATAATTATATACGCATTTTATATAGTATTACATTTAATAAAAATTATTGAAGCTCAGAATTTAGAAAATAGATTGTAAGTGTATTCAGATGACGATTGATAATGAAAGTATATACGTTTCTCCTCTCACAAATCGGGTTGAGAAGGACTGATAAAATTATGTGTATATGTTAAAAATAAACGGTTTTAAAAATCATTTATCCCAAACGTACGCGTACTTGATGAGCAGTTTATAATATATTTTTTTAAAATTACTTTCAAATAATTTCCGAACTTACGCTAATATTAATTGACCATTGATATAATCATCAGCATTTATTACAATTGAAGAAAATATTTGGTTCATATATGAGAATCAGCGACATCTACTCTTACTTAATTTTATTAATTCACCGCGGTTTGAGAAATATCGCATTCGGAAAAATTCTCATCGATCGATGGGTTCAATTGTTCAGCATTGAACCTCGAATATGGATTGCAACATCGTTAACGAATGCTCCTCATCATTCGATCAGTCATCAATGAAGTGACATTATTGATAAATGTTGATCATTGTATAATTCGTAGTAACTTATTATTCAATGGGTATCCTTGGTAAATGCTGATCATTTCATCGTGAGCCGCATTTGAGTTCCAATGAACATCTGTGGGAAGTGCTGATCTTTCAGTTCATCCGTATTGACTTTCCAATGGACATCATTGGGTAAGGCGGATCATTTCGTTCATCAGCATTTACCTTCCCATGGACACCATTGGGCAATGCTGATCGCTCGATACATCCGCATTGGCTTTCCAATGAGCATCATTGAGTAATGATGATCATTCGATTCATCCGCATTGGCTTTCCAATGAGCTTCATTGAGTAATGATGATCATTCGATTCATCCGCATTTGATGTTTAATGGATACCCATTCACTGATCAATGGTCAGCCCTGTACGCCATTGACAAATGCGGAAATCTCAATGGGTCCCCATTCATTGTCCAATGGGACCAATGGGTCATATGAGGACCATTGGTTACCATTGGCGATTCAATGGAGTTTTTTACTACAGGTAATTTTATTGATCATTAATAAAAAAAAATACGGGTATATTATATCACAAATACATGATGAAAGTTCATAACAAATTTTATGTATTATGAATCAATAAATTATTTCGATTTTTTATAAATTTGTTGATTCTTTTAAAAATGAGTTATAACCATGAAAAGTTTTTTATCTTTAATTCTTTAAGTAATTAATGATTAAGTTAAATAATATATAACTTGTAATTACTATATTAAATTCAGTTCAGAAACAATTTTTCCCATGTTATTTAAATGGAAATGGAAAATTGAAAATTGCCACCTTCAAATATTAATATTAAGGGCTGATATTAATAGGGATGTTCAGGAATCCCGTAGTAAAAAACTCCATTCGTCGCTATTGAAAAATCCCCATTCATTCCCCATTGCCAAAATAACCAACGGAGATGAATGCCGAATTGCTTAAGGGGATTTTCGCCATTGAATTCCCCATTTGAAACGGAATGGGGATTATCCTATGGGGATTCAATGAAGAAAATCCCCATAGGCAATTCGGCATTCATCTCCATTGGTTTTTGTAGGTAATGGGGAATGAATGGCGATAATCAATTGAGATTCTTTCATATAGTAAAAAACTCCATTCGTCACCATTGAAAAATCGCCATTCATTCCCCATTGCCAAAATAACCAATGGAGATGAATGCCGATTGCCCAAGGACATTTTCGCCATTGAATTCCCCATTTGAAATCGAATAAGGATTTTCCAATGAGGATTGATTTCCCCATTTCAAACGGAATAGGGATTATCCCATGGGCATCAGTCGGCAAGAACTCATTGCATGGATTTTTGGGACACCGACTTCTGCCAATATTCCGTGCTCACAATCGTCTTGATAAGCATACTCTTCGCATAATCCGTATGGGAGTTTAGCGGGTTGCCGTCCTGCGACATCTCGCGCCAAGTCTCGGAACTAACGCGACGTGGTTTCCAATGGACATCTTTGGGTAATGCTGATCATTCAGTTCATCCGCATTTACTTCCCAATGGACATCATTGGGTGAAGCTAATCATTCGGTCCATCAGCATTTGCTTTCCAATGGGCATCATTGAGTAATGCTGATCATTCGGTTCATCCGCATTTGCTGTCCAATGGACGTCATTGGGCAATGGTGACTTTTCAATGGATATCCATTCACTGATCAATGGTCATTCCTATACGCCATTAAAGAATGCGGAAATCTCAATGGGTCCCCATTCATTGTCCAATGGAGTCGTATGAGGACCATTGGTTGCCATTGGCGATTCAATTGAGTTTTTTACTACGGGATACTCTGAATATATTTCAATGTTAAAAAAAAGTTGGTTTTTTTGGAACAGAATAATCTATACAGGGTTGCAAATAATGCATTAAAAAAATAATTGAACTAGCACTTGGATAAAAATTTTTATTTATTTCCTAATTCTAAAAACTTAGATCAAAAATGATTCTTTAATTTATAATGCCGCCATGAGGATTAAAAAATAACAATAAGAAAATTATTTCAATAACAAACATATCAAATTGAAAGGGATTTTTTACAGGTAGGTAAGATATGAAAAATTCTCTTTTTAATTAACTTGCGACAAGTCGCTTTGTGAAACGCCTGTGAAAATAAGGGGTGTGAATGCGCTACAGGTGTGAGTGGATGGAAGCGAGAGAGCGAGTATAGTTGTCTCACTTGCACCAAGATGTACCCGAAATGCACGGAGACACACGGAGACCCGAGAGCGAGATAGCCGGCGTTGACCCACTTCGGCCTCTCGACTGAATCGCTGTTGTGCGCATGCGCCATTAGGGGGAGACGGTAATCACCTGTCTCTCTCCTGACATCAGCGCCAACTACATTGATAGACGGTAACTGCCATTATGGACCGCACGTTTAAGGCGAGGCTAAATACTGACATTCTTTCTGAAGTCCTATATTATCGACTCAAAATCGCTGTTCAAATTTTTTCCAATACCGGTGGATGAATATCAATTAAATTTATGAATGAATGATGAATGAATTGCAAAATGCAAACGCGAGACATGAATCAACGTTTTCGTTAATTGCCACTGCCTTCTCAGACAGTTTGGGTAGAATCTGATGAGAACCATATTTATTTCATGAGAATTTCACATGGGGCTGCCCTCTTTCGGATTTCCGTGAACTTGATTTCGCCATTTTGTTTTTCGATAATACACTCAATTTATCAACATTTATCTCGGGATTTGGATTCCAAACTTACGTCGCGGTTTTTTCATAAAATAATGTCGAAGACGTATCGATATTCGTACTTTAGTGTTCGTCATGGAGCCCCACTCTTGGTTTTAGTTATTACAGATTCCTGATGATAATCGGATCTGTAATTTTTTTTTTGTATTTCGAAAAAATTTTAGCGCGGCTCCATTTGAGCCATAATTCTAATGATACTGTTAAAATTTTATTGATTTCCATTCATTCGTGCCAGAGCAAGTTTGGAATCCATTTTCGAGGTGCTAATGTCGGTATTTAGCCTCCCCTTAACATGGGAGTGTTCACCCACTGCCTGTATGTACGACCGTGCTGTTGATGGCCCATCGCTCGCTCTCTCGCTCACATCTCACTCATTCTATCTCCTTGGATAGAACCAGGGGGGTGACATCTCTATCTCTCCCTTTACAGCAAAAGTGACCTACTTTTGGCAACGGATTTTTAGTTCCTCTCGTTCCTCTACGTGGCGCTACTTCATACCCGAGAGCCTGGGAGGGAGACTCGGGAACCCGGGAGGGAGATGGGCGAGCCCGCGAGGGAGGGGAGGCCGAGGCCGAACAAGGTGAACGAGGGAAGTACCGACCCCCCACCCTGGCACTGACAACGGCAGCGGGTTACTAGTAGCACCACGAGTGACGAAATTTGGCGTAAAATAAGCGTTGCAATTTATGTGTCGATTCTACCGGTCTGATGTCACCCCCCTGGATAGAACGATGCGCAACGACGGGGCATGCTGTGGCCTAACGCTCTCTCTCGCTCACACATCACTCTTTCTCTCTCTTTTTCTATTCCTCCATTCTCTTGTATTGTCCGGTTTGCGGACACTTTTCGTGTTCACGGATTCCTCCATTCTCTTGTCCGAGTTTTTGACAGGCGCGTTTAACGCAGACGCTGTCTTTTGTTGCATGAGAAGTATTCACTTCAAAAAAAAACAATCTCTTAATATTTTTAATAAAATATACAGCTTAAGATTTTTGTAACACTTAGGTATTGTTTGTGATTTTTTTCTCTTTCCATTGATCCCCGAATGAACACTGTAGCTGTAAAAAAGTGAACGATATTGAATTTGAACTATCATTTTTCTATAATTTCGACGATCTTTCTTTGCACAAACTTTTCGTACAATTTGACTAACTTCACAGTATAGTCTCATCGACGAAACCATACTATGGCTGCATTCGCTTGGATGCTCACACGCTTTCAACACGTGTATATAGATATATATTAGAGCTCTTACTTTTTCGGTTACCCAGATAATCCGGTTAACCCGGATCTAATGGATCCGTCGCTTCAAATTCGAATATCTCGATACTCGAAACTATTCGGATAATAACGGATCCGGACAGTAACGGATCAGGATAATAACGGATCCGGACAGTAACGGATCCGGATAATAACGGATCTGGATAGTAACGAATCCGGATAATAACGGATCCCGATAATAACGAATCCTAATAATAACGGATCGGGATAATAACGAATAGCAACGAAAATTAGACATCTAGTTTCCAGGATCTATATCGACGGCTTGATCATTTTGGTATCTAGGTGGATTGCCCCGTAGTTTCCGGTGTCTCGGTTCACCACTCGATAGTTTCCAGGTCGACCCCTTCATAGTTTTCGATGTCCAGGTTGACCACATCATAGTTTTCGCTGTCCAGGTCAATCTCTTCATAATTTTCGGTGTCCAAGTCACCCGCTTCATAGTTTTCGGTGTCCAGGTTGACCGGATCATAGCTTTCGCCGTCCAGATCAATCTCTTCATAGTTTTCGGTGTCCAAGTGGATCGCTCCGTAGTTTTCGGTGGTCAGGTTGACTGTATCATAACCCTCGGTGTCCACGTCACCCTCTTCATAATTTTTGGTGTTCAGGTGGATCGGTCCATAGTTGTCGGTCTTCAGGTTGACTGTATAGTCGAGGAGACGTGGTTGCCAGGAACCGAATATAGGGGCTACTACAAATGAACATGTTTTTCTTATGTTTTTCGATATTCTGAATCGATTTAAGCATGAATTTTAATGCCTAGCCCTGTTTTTAAGGGTGACAACGATAATTTGAAAGTTCAAATCGGCATATCACACGAACGAGAAAGACATCGGGAAAAAGTTTCAAACAAAAGTTGTAGATCTTGAAATTTCGCGTAACAAACATTGAAACTTTTTATTTCTATCGTCTATAGATAATGCACTAGCTAATTGTAAAGTTTTCATGTCTCTAAAACGTGGGAAAAGGGTATGATCAGGGGGTATGATGAGGCAGGTATGATCACCACCGGTGAAAGAGACAGCCGCGCTGAGTAAAAGTCGGATAGCCTACGTCTATACACAGCGGCGTCCATATGTCTACTATGCGCATGCGCTACACAAGTACGAGTGAGAGAAAGTACAGCTATCATATAATGCCGCCTCACTCACTCTATCTGCCTCGTACATTCAGCTTTTATTTTTTTTTTTTGGATCGCGTGTCGCAAAACAACGGAAAATACTTAGTAACATCATCCCATCTTTTTACCGAGAGAAAAGAGACGTGAGGCATCGATCAGCGCGAGCCAACAACCAGGACTCGCGTCGCCAATCGCCACCCTCTCCAGGACACCACCTCACCAATATATCAGCAATAAAAGAAAGAATTCGGCAGATCGCAGAATTATATGCGTAGTGACGCCTCATATCACCGGGCCTGGTCGCCACCCTCTCAAAAACACCACCTCACCAATTTGCTAGCAATGAGAAAGGGAATTCGTTTGATTACAGAATTTTACTACCAATATGTATAGTGGCGCCTCATATCGCCGAAGCACGTCGCCACCTTCTCGAAAACACCATCTCACCAATGTACCCGCAATAAGAGAGGAGATCTATACGCAAAGACATAATCCAGCCGTGCTCGAAGACCAGAGGTACGAGTCGTCGTCGCAAGTTCAAATTGGTCGGAGACTCTGCTCCACCGAGCATCAGTCGGTCCGATACCAGAAACGAGTCGTCGTCGCAAGCTCTAATCGGTCGGAGACTCTACTCCAGTTCGGTCAATCATCCAGTATCCAAGATACGTCTTTACAAATTCCGAGTCAACCGTCGGAAATATAGACTTTGCGTGTTGCACAAGTATATCGACTTACAGTAAACTCGAAAATATAAACTCTACGTGCTGTATCAATATTACGAATAATTCAAATAAGCTTTTGTGTATTGACTTGCGAATCATTCGAATTGATTGACTCTCGCGAATAATATATAATATATTTAACTCGGCGCACCCTCGCCTGACGAGGACACACCACCGTATCGAGATCATCACCGCCAAGGACCACAAACATCGCAGACTCAACCGCCGAGGGAAACCCCGTAGAAGAGGCTTCCTGATTAAATCAAAATACGCGACTTCTTAAAACGACAACCGCCGAAATTAACCGCTTGATGTATACGTGTGCTTAAGGAAATAAATTTGTAACCAGCACTAAGGAGAGCGTATATATAAACGTGAGTAAAACATATTTTATCAAAACCCGTTCGCGTCTTCCTACAATAAGATCAAATACGGCTTGCGCATCCTGCCACATTCGTCATCTCCCATATCAAAGACGTGACTTCCATCTCAGGGTAAAGGGCTTGATTGTCTTGACCCGAAAGAGAAGTCAAACCACCGTGCTACGTTCTCTCTAACTCCGATAAGCTCACGGGGACGTAACACTTTATTATAGCGTTTTCTGTCAATTTTCGTCACTTCAAATTTCGTTTTTCATATTTTTCCGGAGTTGCGTGGAGTATTCATCTCTAACTCAATTAATTATTGAGAAAAAGTTAAATCTGTAAAAAACTGAAAAAATTTCTCAAGATTGATAATAGCTTTAAGGAGGTTCATCTGGTACCAAGTGAGTCAAAAGAAAAATGTCAATGCTTAACCTCAAAATAATCAGCATTTTCGAGACTAATTAATTTATTATGAATCTCACAAGTACTTAATCGATTTTATGAAGCTCTAAAAATGTTCCTCAGATACTTTTTCATTAATTCTTAAATTTTCGTCAAAATCTGTATTGTAATAATTGTGCATTTAATATTTATAGACGGTATCCCATAAGAGCCCATGTTATTTAGGATTTACATTTTTATTTATTTCTCACGAACAACGTACCCTCAGGTCTTGAAATTTTAACAGATGACTTTTTAAATATTAATAACTATATTCTGATTTTTTTAAATCAACATCTGTATTGTAAATCGTGTACCAGATGAACCTCCTTAAGAAAAAAAAAGTTAATAGCTATATCGCTCCATAAGAGCCATGACAAACAAAAATTTCCAATTTCTTTTTTTAACCACGACACAATTTTAGCACAATTGTGAAACTTTTTTTTTCAAACCTTCTATATTTCTTTATAAGACTATAAATTTTAAACAAAATTTAAAAGATACGCCATATTAGAAAAAAATTAAAACCACTTTTTGGCCCAAATAATGAACTTATTTATGTTTTGAGGTTTAATTTGTGTATTTTTATGCATATTTACATATTTTGTATCTATTGAAAATAATATTTCATATTCAATATAATAAAAAACATTTCTTGCCAAAGTAACAAAATAAACCAGTTAAATATTTGTTAAAATTACTATAAAATTGATTATTAATATTTAACTGGTTCAATTTTTGACTTTGGCAAAACAAATGTTTGTTGTTGTCTTGAATATAAATGATTATTTATAATACATACAAATTAGATAAGTATGCGTTAAATTAAACCCCAAAATATATAAACAAATTCATTATTCGGGCCAAAAAGTGGTTCTTCTGTTTTTTCTACTATGGTGTACCTTTTCTAAAATTTTTATAAACTCATAGTGTTGTACGGAAATAAAGAAGGGATGAAAAAAAATAGTTTCATAGTTGTGCCAAAATTGTATCATGGTTAGAAATTGAAATTAAAAGCAAAATAAATTTTTTTAAGGATTTTATAGAGCTATATAGCTTTGAATTTTGTTTTCTTCGAGCTATTATTAGCCTCCAAAACATATCACAAATTTTGATGAATCGGTTTAGTCAATCTTGGCAAAAAAATTTTTTTTCTGTTTTTTATAAATTGTTACTTTTTCTCAATAGCTCCCAGTAAAATAGTCGTATTTCGATCATTTTTTTTTCGATAGCCAATGAGTCCAGAAATCTATCTATGCATTGACCGAATCGTCAAAGTTGACGACTTCTGAGATATACTCGTTTGACAAATATTCTCTCTCGAGATAAGTGAAGAAATTTTAATTTTACGTTTTTTTCTCAAAAATTAATATTTTCGTTCCTAATCGACCGAATTCAAAAATTCTTTCAAATTCTGAAAGAACTCACTCGAAATCATAAGATAAAAATTTAGCGATAAAGGATTCTAAAGTTATCAACAAAACTACAAATTGTAAAAATTACGAATTTTCAACTTTTATCGCTCTTGCGTTTTGCGGAATTGTATGAAATATTGAACATTCGCTACTGGGCACAGAATATTTTTCAAACGAGTATATCTCAGAAGTTGTCAACCTTGACCATTCGGTCAATGCATAGATAGATTTCTGGACTAATTGGCTATCAATAAAAAAATGATCGAAATACGACTATTTTACTGGGAGCTATTGAGAATAAGTAAAAATTTATAAAAAGCAGAAACAATTTTTTTTTCCAAGATTGACGGAACCGATTCATCAAAATTTGTAATATGTTTTGGGGGCTAATAATAGCTCGAAGAAAACAAAATTAAGAGCTATATAGCTCGATAAAATCCTTGAAAAAATTTATTTTGCTTTTAATTTCAATTTTTAACCATGATACAATTTTGGCACAACTATGAAGCTATTTTTTTTCATCCCTTCTTTATTTCCGTACAACACTATGAGTTTATAAAATTTTTAAAAAAGGTACGCTATAGTAGAAAAAACAGGAGAACCACTTTTTGGCCCAAATAATGAATTTATTTACATATTTTGGGGTTTAATTTTTGTATTTTAACGCATACTTATGTAATTTGTATGTATTAAAAGTAATCATTCATATTCAAGATAACAACAAACATTTTTTTTGCCAAAGTCAAAAATTAAAACAGTTAATATTAATAATCAATTTTATAGTAATTTTAACAAATATTTAACTGGTTTATTTTGTTACTTTGGCAAGAAATGTTTTTTATTATATTGAATATGAAATATTATTTTCAATAGATACAAATTATGAAAATATGCATTAAAATAGAAAAATTAAACCTCAAAACATATAAATAAATTCATTATTTGGGCCAAAAAGTGATTTTCATTTTTTTCTAATATGGCGCATCTTTTAAATTTTTTGAAAATTTATAGTCTTATAAAGAAATATGGAAGGTTTGAAAAAAAAAGTTTCACAATTGTGCCAAAATTGTGTCGTGGTTAAAAAAAAAAAATTGAAAATTTTTGTTTGTCATGGCTCTTATGGAGCTGTATAGCTGTTAATTTTTTTTTCTTAAAGCTATTATCAATCTTGAGATTTTTTTTTTTAAATTTCTTACAGATTTAACTTTTTCTCAATAATTAATTGAGTTAGAGATCAACACTCCACGCAACTCCAGAAAAATATGAAAAACGAAATTTGAAATGACGAAAATTGACAGAAAACGTCATAATGAAGTATTTTCCGTTGTTGTGCCGCACGCGATCCAAAACAAAAAGAAATAAAAGCTGAATGTACGAGCCAGGTAGAGTGAGTGGGGCGACTTTATATTATAGCTGTACTTTCTCTCACTCGCACTTGTGTGGCGCATGCGCGTAGTAGACATATGGACGCCGCTGTGTATAGACGTAGGCCATCCCACTTTTACTCAGCGCGGCTGTCTCTCTCACCAGTGGTGATCATATTTGCCCTTTTCCCACGTTTTAGAGATATAAAAACTTTAAAATTAGCTAGCGCATTATCTATAGACGATAGAAAAAAAAAGTTTCAATGGTTGTTACTCGAAATTTTAAGATCTACAACTTTAGTTTGAAACTTTTTCCCGATTTCTTTCTCGTTCGTGTGATATGCCAATTTGAACTTTTAAATCATCGTTTTCACCCTTATAAACAGGGCTAGGAGTTAAAATTCATACTTTAATCGATTCAGAATATCGAAAAACATAAGAAAAACATGTTTATTTGTCGTAGCTCAAATATTCCGTTCCTGGCAACCACGTCTCCTCGACTAGTATCATAGCTTTCGGTCCTGGTCAATTTCTTCATAGTTTTCGGTGTCCAGGTGGATCGCTCCATAGCTTCCGGTGTCCAAGCCACTCGCAATTATAAATTACGGTGACCAGGTTGACCGGGTTATAGCTTTCGGTCCAGGTCAATTTGCTCATACTTTTCGGTGTCCAGGTGGATTGCTCAATAGTTTTCGATGTCCAGGTTGATTGTATCATAGCTGTCGGTATCTAAAGCTCACTAGCTTATGAAGGCTGTATTCGTCTTGAACGCTTTGAGCGCTGTGACTTCACGAAAGAAACGAAGCGAACCAAACAGAAAGCTACGCATCTCATGTAATGTATAACCTATATAAATATCGATGAAGCTGTTTTCCACAGTAAGTTTTTATTTACAAATTGCTGTGTTAGTTTTATTTGTTTGTTTATGAAACGTGCATCGAGTTAATTATACATGTATATGGGTCATTCCATGTCAAATCGGCCAAGAGTTGGAATCGACCCCTCTTAATTTCAATGAAATATAGTCAGAAGTTTTCGTTTTCAATAAAACGGAGTTCTACGAAAGGAATAAAATAAAAAAAAAATTTCACACGTTATTCAAAATTTAAAATTTCACAATTTTCTAAATCTTTCAAGTTTATTTTTTGAATATCTTGAAAATTATCATAGTTACGAAAAATCTTTCTTAATTCGTTTTGAAGAGTATACTTGTGGCTACAAAAAAAAAAATATTTCAAAAAAAAATGTTGAAAAATGATTAATTTGGAGAATTTTGGATTTACAAAAATCGTGAAGATCCAAGTTCCATATTTCATTTTTGGTTTAATTTTTTTGATCTAATACCTTGTACTGATCTTAAAAGATCCTGTAATTTTTAGGATAGTGTGATTTTGTTTCAAAAACATAAATTTTTGAATTTTGGTAAAAATCTTTTTTTTTCGTTTTTCCTCTAAGTTAAGTAAAGTTGAGCAATCATGTAGTTCTGTAATTTCGCTATTTTTTGAATCTATACCATTCAGATTTTTTCGAATTTTTTTATTTCGACTCCGCCCTAGAAATCATGATTGAAAAGTTAACGTTACATTGGAAAACTACATCTGCTTGGCAATGCGAGTTGTGAGTTTCATGTCTCTTTATTCCACAACTTTTTGTAAGAAGACTAAGCTAGAGATACTTTCGTGAATGTACTTGTCTCCAATTTTTGTACACCATTTTTGGTGTTTTTGAGGGTAAGTAGTAAGGGGCGCACTATAGCGACCCCCACACCTATCCCCACTCCGCAGCCGCTCGCAGAGAGCTCGGCTACGGATGTGTGGCCAGAGGTGTGAGGGGGAGAGAGATGGAGCGTGTCGCCATAGTGCGCCTTGTGATATTATTATTATCCAAATAATGTGAATAATTCGAATAATAATAATAATAATAATAATAATAATAATAATAATATACATTTTTTATTTTTATTTTTAAAGAGCAAAATTAAGAATGTACAATGCAGCATATAAGTGTTACAACAAAAAAGTAGTATGCGAATATTAGGGGATAATTAATATAATAATTGCGAATGTTAGGGATTGACGCTTTTGGCATATTTTTGACTTTTACTAGTCCGCCCTTACAATGAGACCAATCAGAATTTTTCTCCCTGCGAATTATCCCCTGCGAATTATTTTAGAATTTTCCCATATACGCACGCACACACACACACACACACACACACACACACACACACACAAATAATATCACGTACTCACCATACGCTTCTCGTCGCCGCCACCTTTCCCTTCCTCCATCGGCTCCGCCCTTCGGCAATGTTTTTCACATACATCCACACACATTTTTGCGCGCAATGTTTTTATTGTTATTATTATTATTATTATTATTATTATTATTATTATTATTATTACTTTATTTTTTCTATTTATCTATTTATTGATTAATATTACTATTTTTATTTGTCACCCAAAGTTCTCCTTATTACACTTTAACGCATTGTTTTCGTCACGATAATTTTTAACGCCTTTTTTTTTACTTCTAAATTTTTTCCGGTCATTATTTTCATAATTATTTTCTTTTTTTTGCTTCTTCATAAAGGAAGCTTTGTTTTCGTGAAAAAAAAATTTTTCGGCGATTTTTATGCCAATATGTTCAAAATGTCCTAAAACATTGAGAAATCATATTTATAAAAAATGTCCGGATTGATGTATGTGTGTGTGTGCGTGTGTGTGTTTTGTGCGCGCGCGCGCGTGTGTGTGTGTGTGTGTGTGTGTGTGTGTGTGTGTGTGTGTGCGTGCGTGCGTGCGTGTGTGTGCGTGTGCGTGTGCGTGTGCGTGTGTGCGTGCGTGTATGTATCCTGAGTTTCAGATGTAAATGATTAATAACTCCAAAACTCTTCGAAATATCAAGCTGAAATTTGACACACTTGTCGAGCATGAATTGCTCTTTATTATGAAAAAAAATTGTTTCAATTATAACGGTCGTTCAGATTTTATCGACTTTTTTCGTTCTTGCAAGAATAGCGTAAAACTTTGTGCAGAATTAGTATAGCTATTAAGGTTGTTTGGTATTGAATTTGGCAAAAATCCATCAAGGAATTAAAATTTTATGAACTTTTGAATTTTTTGAAAAATAGCCCAAACGCTCTAACTTGTGCAATTTTAAAGATATTGCACTGAAACTTTGCACTGAGGTAATATAGCTGTTAAGGTTGTTTGGTATTGAATTTGGTGAAAATCCATCGAGGGATAAAAATTATATGGAATTTTGAATTTTTCGAAAAATAGCCGAAACGCTCTAACATGTGCAATTTTTAAAATATTGTACTGAAATTTCGCACAGAGCTAATATAGCTATCGAGGTTGTTCACTATTGAATTTGTCAAAAATCCATCAGGGAATTAAAATTTTATGAAATTTTCAATTTTTTGAAAAATAGCAAGATAAAAATAGTAAAAATAGCAGACTTGTGCAATTCTTAAGATATTGCACTGAAACTCTACACAGAGCTAATATAGCTATCGAGGATGTCCGCTATTAAATTTGGCGAAAATCGATCAAATGCTTAAATTTTTATCAAATTTTAAATTTTGATAAAAGAAGCGTAAACGCTATAACTTTTCAATTTTTTTAGATACTGCAATGAAATTTTGTGAAGAGCCAGTATAGCTATCAATGTTATTCGCTATCAAATTTGGTGAAAATCGATCGAATTCGCACGTTGATTACTAATATTTTTCAATAGTTACCAAAGCTTCGTTTATGAGGATGCCAAATTTGATCGCCATACTGTGTGTTAAAGGAAGCTATGTGAACTATGGATAAAGATGAGGAAGCAATGTGCAAATTTCAATTTGCAGGGTTTTTACATTACCTCGCACGGCGTTTTTCTTTTTACACTTTGCGCGCTAAGTTTTTTCTTTCGCGCAATGCTCTTCTTTAGACACTTATTTTTCAGTTGTACACTATTATTTTTACACTCTTCACACTATTTATTATTTTCGCGCAATGTTTTTTTTCAGTCCCAGCACTCCTCTCCTAGCGGATCGGGCCCGAAAACGCTGGCAACGACGTGCCCATCGCGCAAAAGCCGCTGCACGAAAGGTAGGGCCTGATCACCGTATCAAAATATTTATCAGCCGAAATGTCAGATACCATATCATCGATATGCAGGTAATCCAGCATATCGGTGACAGGCCCCCGCTCTTCGCACAGAATGTCTTTAAGCAAACCCTGCAAGAACAATTTGCTATCCTCGCGAGCGTTCTCGTCGTCACTCGTCAGCCTCATACTTTTTAAAAACACCATCTACTTCGCGTGTCCTTCGTCAGTATGAAGGCCGAACTGAGCTGCGAATCTTTTCCGCGATGCAAGCTCACAGTCTATTATGCCCCTTGCACACTTATTTTCGACATCTTCACCAAATTTTTTTCGATACGAGTCGATATAAATATCACGATGGGCCCAAAATTGATACGCTTTACGAGCGCTCTTCAAAAGCCTTTCGTGCTGGTCACAATACTTTATGACGGGTTCACCGTCCGCAAGAACTTGTGTAAACTTTCGCTGCGCACTTATTAACCTATTGGCACTTTAATTTATTGATGAAACCATTATACGCTTTGGCGCACCATGGAAGCCACCGGCTTTCCATAATGTAAAAAAAAATACAAATGAATCGTGCGTGCCGGCTAACGAAAGACTAATGAGATGGATGTTGGGAACAAGGAGATGCTGCATCTTGGCGAATTACACATTCCTGCACGCGCGCGTTGATACCAATACGCTAGACGAAATAGATACGCCTTGCGTGGCGTCTGCGTGAAATTAATAAGGGTTTGGAATGTGCAATTCATTTAGCGAAAGAATAAAGATTCAAAACATTTTCTGTTCTTTATCATAATATCTTCGATAGATCGGATTAGTAACTACCGCGTGAAAGAAAAAATGGGTCGCAAAATAGTTTAAAGCAATTGCTTTGCAGCATCTGTCTACGAATAGTTTGCGCAACATTCTTTTTCCAAAAATTTTGTGAACAAATTTGCTTGTATTGCAGAAAAATGTTGCATATTAATTGTGTGAAACAATTTTGTCAAACAAATTTTGAAAAATATTTTTTGAGCAAAAAATATTGCGAAACATTTTTTTTGCAAAAAATACTGAAAAGTAGAAAATAAATAAACGAAATTTTTCTCAAAGTCAAGCTTTTATTAGTTGTTAATAAAAAATGACTAAAAAGTTAAAAATAATTTAATTTTGATTGGAAATCAATTTTTTGGTAAGTTTTTTTTTTTCTTAAACAAATCGAATGCGTTAATTTTTTTGAACGCAGATGATTTTTTTTCAGAATTTTCCCTCTGTTTTGAAATTCACCTTTTGAAATTTTGAGAATAATTGTGTTTATGTATTTTTTGGCCTCGTGTCTTTGAAACGTTTCACCGCTGACGATAAACACCTGTCCGCAAAAACACATACAAAATTGGTAATTTTTTGTTCGTATTTCGAAATGTTTTCTATAATATTTCAGAAGAGAGAGAAAATTATGAAAAAATTCATGTGCTATCAGAAAAATTAAGACGTTCGATGTGCTGAAGGAAAAAAAGAACTTACCAAAAAATTGTTGAATAATTATTTGCTTAAACAATTTATTAATAACTTTTGGGCAATATTGTTATTGAGAATTGTTGTTTATGACATGCCAAATGGTGCTGAATTTTTTCAGATTTTTATTGTTTCACGAAGTACAGAAATTTCAATCAGATTAAATATTTGGCTGGGACTGTTTGGCTGAGACTGTAACAGCAAAGCATCCTTAAATATTAATTTTCTTGCGTTCCTCTCACATGATAATATTTATTTACGCGTACAAAGAATCCTTAATAATGGGCTGGCACCTTTCTAATGTAATATTAGTCCATGGTGCCTCTAAACATTGATCGGAAGATTCCACTATTGACTCCGTTATTTATGACTGATGCATTTTTCGTCGAAGCGAATACATTTTTTTCCCCACCGATATCGCAAATAATGTTCTTCGTTCGTAAAATAAGATGTAAGATCATTTTTTTTACCTTGAGTTGCAGCTTCATGAAAAAAAATACAACAGAAATATCAAATCTGATTTTCATATGTTTTCCATTTTGAACCAAAATTTTTTTCAGCTTGGAACATTTCGATTTTTTTGAAAGAATCACCACTTCTTAAGAGGCATTTTTACAAGTATCAAAAAATTCGCAGCTTGCGATATTCATAACTTGTATTTTTTGTCTATTTTTGAAGTATCCCGTGCGTAAATTTGATTGAGGCCCCGACTAGGCCCGACCAAGTTTCCCTAACTTACTTCAGGCCTTTACAACCGCCTCACGTCCACCAAGTCGAATCAACGACATTTGTTGAAAAAATTTGTCTCCACGCTTGTCGCCACGATAAATATTTCAAAATTTCACACAATTTTTAAATGCATTATCTCTCTACGAAAATTTTGCGCAACAGTCTTATTCCAAAAACTTTGTGAAATTGCATAAAAATGCTGCAGATTGATTGTGTGAAACGATTTTGTTTAATAAATTTTGCCAAATAATTTGTGTGCAAAGAATTTTGCACTTGCAAAAAATTGTTTCGCAAAGGTTTATAAAAAATTTGCTTGAAAATTGTTTTGCAGCAAAAAAATATTTCGCATAACATTTTGCAAAAAGAAATAGTTCGCAAAATTTTCGCAAAAACAAAAAAATTGTTTTGCAAAATTTTGATCACAAAATAGTTTTAATTAAGCAATTGCTTTGCAACATATCTCGACGAAAATTTTGCGATTTGAAGCAGCTGCTTTGCAATAGCTCTCTCTACGAAAATTTAGCGAAACAGTGCTTTTTCCAAAAATTTTGTAAACAAATTTGTTTGCCTAAATTTTGCAGATTAATTGTGTGGAACAATGTTGTCTAGCAAATTCGATTTTTGTCTCCACGCTTTTCGTCACAATAAATTTTTCAAAATTTCACACAATTTTCAAATGCTCGTAACTTTTCAAAAACTGATTTTAAGCAATTGCTTTGCAACATCTCTCCACGAAAATTTCAGGCAACAGTCTTTCCGAAAATTTTATGAACAAATTTGCTTGCATCGATTTTGCAGAAAAATGTTGCAGATTAATTGTGCGAAACAGTTTTGCGAAACATTTTTCGCAAAAAATACTGAGAAGGGAAAAAGAAATAAACGAAATTACTTACTCAAAAAAAGCTTCAATTAGTTGTTGATAAGAAATAACTAAAAAGTTAAACATAATTTTATTACGATTAAAAATAAGTTTTTAAATAAAAGCGTGCTGCATTTTTAGCGCTCCGAGATTTCAAAGTGAAATTTGGCACGCTTGTCAAGCATAAACTGCTCTTCATGATGAGCAAATTTTTGTTTTAATTCTAACGGGTCCCACACAGCAAAATTGATCCCAGGACCATCCCGAGATAGTCCCATTCGTGTCCTATCAAGATAGTACGTCTTATGAACGTCTATGGGAGGAACCAGTGAGATATTGTTCTACGGGATTAATATTAGATGTCTTGAGGATATTAGACGATCCGTAATTAGACGTAATTAGACGATCCTAACGCAATCTCTTATAGACATCTGTGGGAGGTAGTGGTAGGACATTGTTCCACCCGAGATTAATATAGGATGTCTTGAGGATATCCTGCCATCACCGTGTGTGGACGATCGTACCGCACTGTCTTGTAGATGTCAATGGGAGGTACTAGTAGGACATTGGTTTACTCGAGATTAATATAGGATGTCTTGAGGATATCCTGTTGCAACTGTATTTAGACGATCCCAGCGCACTCTATTAGAGATGTCTCTGAGAGGTACCGGTAGGATTCTGCTCTACCCGAGATTAATATAGGAGATCTTGAGGATATCCTGTCGCAACCGTAATTGGACGATCCCAACGCACTCTATTATAGACGTCTGTGGGAGGTACTGGTAAGACATTGTTCTACCCGAGATTAATTTAGGATGTCTCTAGGATATCCTGCCGTGACCGCGTGTAGACGATCGTACCGCACTATCTTGTAGATGTCTGTGGGAGGTACTAGTAGGACATTGGTCTACTGGAGATTAATATAGAATGTCTTGAGGATATCCTATCGTAACCGTGTTTTGACGATCCCAGCGTATTCTCTTAGAGATGTCTCTGGGAGGTACCGGTAAGACATTGTTCTACGCGAGATTAATATAGGATGTCTTGAGGATATCCTGTCGTAACCGTGTCTTGACGATCCCAGCGCACTCTCATAGAGATGTCTCTGGGAGGTGCCGGTAAGACATTGTTCTACGCGAGATTAATATGAGATGTCTTGAGGATATCCTGCCGTAACCGTGTGTAGACGATCCCAGCGGACTCTTTTAGAGATGTCTATAGGAGGTCAGCCATTCCACGGTGTTAGTTCCAGACTCGCCGTGAGATGGCAAAGGCTCTCACATACGGATCATGCAAATAGAATGCTTATATGGCCGAGCGTGAACACGGAAATCTGACACCGAAAGGAGTCAGACCTCATAAGAGGCCATATTACAAGGAGTACTTGCTGTCTCGCTCTGTACTGTAACCATTTTATTGAAATTTAATTAATTAATTGAAATTAATTAATATCAAATCGAAATAAAAATAATTATCCAATGCTGTGTTGGCAGTCCAAGAGACGTCCCGAAGATATCCCAAAGATATCCCAGGACGGCAGTGGGACCATCCTATTGCGGTAATCACTGCGGACATTTCAGAGCCCATGGGAATCCCATGGGACCATCCCATTACCATCACGGGACAATTGAGTCAATTGACGTGATGTCCAAAAGATGTACTTGGGACGTATCATTGCTGTGTCTGATAATTCTGGAATACCTTGGTGTCGTCTTTAAGAGGTCTCGATAATATCTTATTGATATCTCCACTCTGCTGTATTTACAGTCCAAGAGACGTCCCGAAGACATCCCGGGACGACAATGGGACGATGCCATTCCGGTAATCACTGCGGACACTTTAGAGCCCATGGGAATCCCATGGGACCATCCCATTACCATCACGGGACAATTGACGTGATGTCTGAAAGGCGTACTTGGGACGTATTTTTGTTGTGTGGGGTGCTCAGATTTTAAACACTCTTAACTTCTGGTGTTTTATTTTGCTAAACTGAAAAATCGTGTGTCAGACGTCAAAATTTTCGAGCTTAGAGCATCACAATAGCGGAAAAATCGTCGTTTTCTTCTTCTTCTTCTGGATAGTGCGGGCTTCTCTGATGTCGTCCTCTTGTGATGATGATGATGATGATGATTCAACCACCATGGTTGGATAAAGGCGTATGACATGGTGGATCCACAATTTTGTCTTCACCTGCGATTTCATTTTGCGAAAGAATAAATATTCAAAAAATGTTTCTGTTCTTCATCATAATTTAACGTAGAGGTTCTTTTAATTTATGGACGGTATCTCGGCTGTATGGTGCTGATAAAATGGAAAAAGTGAATTGAGTATATTCAGCTACCTCAAAAATATGCGGTGAGTTTGAAAAAACTGGTTGAAAATTTATCTACCGATTTCTTTCCAAAATCTTTCTATCATCCAACCAAGTCTCGGATCGCATTTATTTTGGAGCCTCGCATTCCTTATCAGGAGATAATAAAAACGTTAGGATGCTTTGACCCTACCGTCCCTGTCAAAAATCTGAAAAATCCTTATCATAAAATGATTAAAGCTTAAGGATGCTTTGACCCTACCGTCCCTGCCAAAAATTTTATCTGATTGAAATTTCCGTACAACGTGATACCATAAAAATCTGAAAAAATGGAGCACCTCATAAACAACAATCATCAATAATAATATTGCCCAAAAGTTATTAATAAATTGTTTAAACACATAATTATTCAACAATTTTTTGGTAAGTTTTTTTGTCTTAAACAAATCAAGCGCGTTAATTTTTCTGAAATACAATTTAAAAACATTTGCGTGCAAAGTGCAGAGCTATATCGAGCAACATCCAGATGACATTATACGAGCGTTGATGCGGAAAAACCCATTTGAAAATAATAAACGGCGTACCGTTTGGAAGAAGCGGTTCTCTCGACCTTAGAGGTTTAGACAAGCGTATGTGTATGTTGTGTCCTCGCTTATCTGGATATAGTTATTTACAAGAGTTATCGTTGTTGAGAAAAGTAAATGATATGAGTAACATAACGCGGCATTTCAAAAGGTCAAAATATTGGCGCGCTGTATGCAAATACGCCGATATTTAACGTATATACACCAGGCGATTAAAGCGAAGGCTTGTCTAATACTTAAAAATAGAATTGTACTTTACAATAGATTATGTGTTTATGAGAAAGCGCTTGCATTATGAAAAATTTTACTCAACATTTCAAATAGTGTAATTAGACACGGATGATCAACGGTGAGTTACATCCTAATTAATTATTAAAAAATAATTCGAAAATTAGAATTGCTACATGTTGAGATATGGAAATAAACCCGAAAAACCAAAACCGTTTTTGAAAGGGCACTGGTTTTAAAATGAAGAACACAGCGCAATGTAAATAATTATATTCGTTTATTCATAGTTATAAAATAATGACGATCTCATAAGCATGACCCACTGTTTATTCAATTTATCAGTTGAATGCAATTATTTTAAAGCGTTTTTCCCAACGTTTTTCTTATGCGATGATTAATTAAACGGTCATGCAATTTGAAAAGTGGTTGTGGTGAGAAAAATAAGGAAGCTTTGATTGTAAATTGTTTATCTTATTAGTCCCATCGCCGAATAATTCCATTAACAAATTTTTCATAAGCATTCAGTAACAATATTATAAAATACAAAAATTAATGAAAACGAAAAAGCCAATAATAATTGTATACCACCATTTATACCGACTGGTGTTTTTGTCTTACAAAATTGAGCCAATTATTAAAAACCAGAACTTTCTCGGCTGCGCAATGTAATTTTTTATTTGTTCCGCTCAAATAAATGCTACAGTTTAAATTTTTATCTGAATTAAATCGATTGTCCTTCATTAGATCATTGTATTTGGGACAATTTATTAACTTGAGATTGTATGACTTAAATCCTAATTCTCTCAAAATATTTCTTTCTATGGCTTCGCCTTTATAACCAACCAAAATCGGTTGATCATAATCACTTTTCAAATTAGCGCTGATAACATGTGGAACGTCATCCTGTATTCAAATTACAGAGTCGAAATTTTTAAAGAGGATGCCGTGGACGAAATTGGGTACGTATGCCACTGATTTACTATCGTCGAAGCTCAAATCGCAGAACCGTAAATTCAGTCGAAAGCTCGTTTGAAACACGTCACACGATGATGGCTAATTCTTTATACATTAGGGGCCATTCATTAATTACGTAAGGGTCCTGGGGAGGAGGGGGGGTTTGAAAAATCTCTACTTGAACTTATCTGGGGGGGGGGGGGTTAAAGCCATTCTTACGTAAGATTTTACGATAAGACAGAATGTGCGTTTATCAATGTAGATTGATGGACATTTGAGAGCAAAGTGTTGAGCGAAGCAACTATGGGATCTATTTTTTTATTTTTAATGTACAATTTCATTTACATATTCTTATGTTGAAAATTTCTATTGTTTATCAAGTTTTAAAAATCTTACACGTGTTGATATTCACGAAGCTTGTAAATGAAAATTATAGTACATTTTTTTTGTATATTAATCTTACTTAAATTATTTGTAAAAAGTTCCTTTTTACGATCACGCAATTACGCAGGGTAGCCACTGTCAGGGAAAACCTGGAAAACCAGAAAATGTTAGGGAATTTTTTGAGTGTCAGGGAAATCAGGGAAATGTCAGGGAATTAAATATCAGTCAGGGAAAGTACGAAATATTGAATCACGAGAAAAAAAGTGTATGAGTGAACATTTTTTTTGTGCACCGAAGAAAAAAAATGATGGGTGAAAATTTTTTCCGTTATGCTTCCTCATAGAAGAAGTAAATTTACGTGAAATTTTTTTTTCGAGATTTTCATGTCAGTATGTTTAAAATGTCCTAAAACATCGAGGAATCGAATTTTTCAAAATGTCCGGATGTATGTATGTGTGTGTGTGTGTTATGTGTGTGCCTGCCTCTGAAAAATTCAAACAGCTATATCTCAAGACCACATTGGAGTAGTGCGCCGAAATTTTGCACTCAAGCTGAGCCCCACAGACTCTTTGTTTGCTATGAATTTTGGAAATTCATTGACTTATGCGTATCTTTTGCGACTTTAAAATTTTCAAAAAAAAAGCGTGGTTGCTTTATCGTCCGCAAATTTTGCGATATCAGGTTAAAAACAACAATACCGATAGTTTGAGTGATAAAGAATGTTGATATTGAATTGAAAAAATTGCTCAAGGGGTTCGTGGTTTATAAAATTTTGAAATTTTTACAAAAAAACGCGTGATCGCTGTAGCTTGTACATAGTTTAATGGAAGAAGTGACTTGGTATTCAGTTTTGCAAAAATTGCTTGAGCAGTGCAAATTTTATGCGATCTTGAAATTTTCAAAAAAAATCTTGATAAAAAATTTTACGATATAAAGATATAGTTCTATTACTCCAATAACCAGAGATAGTAAAAAAACTTGCAAATCGTAATATTGCACATGATTTCCATCGTATTTTTCGAATTTACAAAGCTTCCTCTATGAGGATGCCAAAGCCAAAACTGTGAAAGCTATTTGCCTACCATAGAGGAAGATCCCGTGTGGAAATGTCGTTAGGGGATTCATAGGGGCCCGATTAACTTTTCCGAATAAAAACAGGGGCCCGACAAGGAAACCCGTTCAGGTCCCGTTAGGGATTGTCCCCTTTTATGAAGCGGGGTCCTTAAAAGATTCCCGATCGGGACTCTTAAAAGATGCCGTATCGCCCCCACGAAAAAAAAATATATGCGAAAATATATCCCAAAATATATGTTATATATTCGAGATATATTCCGGCAAAAAGTTGTATATTCGATATGTATTTCTTTTATATACGCTAAATATATATTGAAGTATATTTAGGGATATATGTCAGGATATATTTATTATATATGCCGAATATAAATTTTATATATGCATAATATATTCTTTCAATATATATAGTATATATTCCGGTATATATACTCAATATAACTGCAATGTATTTTAAATATATCAGATATGTATGTGAAGTATATCTCAAGTATATATTCAAAAATTTGTTTGCGTATATAATTATTATATATGAAATATATTTTAATTATATACGAAATATAAAAACTGGTAAGTTGTCTGAGGACTTAGTTTATACGTAATGTTACAGTTGAGATATGTACGAAACTATAAAAAATTTCATTTGGCGATTGTTGACATTTCGGGGAAAAAACAAATTCAGGCTATATTCGCCTATTAGTCAGACATGTGGTCAAATTTTGTTTTTCCATAAAATTTCAATCATCGTAACTATGATTATATGTAATCATTATCGGACCACAATTTAAAAAACTCCCGCTTATTTCTTTACACACGGAAGCAATAAAAAATACATTTTACCGAGGTTCAACTTTCAATTTATTTTTACGTTAACAACTCACAGTGATTGGGGTGCACACAAGCTATTTCCAAGTTATGAACTTTAATTACAGTCACTTTTTCAATAATCATCGATATATCTATAACAGCTAAGTTTTCTGTATATTTTTTTAGTAAGATTAGATGTTCTAAGCGTCGATTTTTTATTAGTGGCTTGTTCTCCTTCTCGAAGTATTTTCCTATAGCGTAAGGAGAAAAATCGTTACCTACTTGTAATACTAAAAACGGTTCAATTTAGAAAATTTCTCAATTGCGTAAAAGTGCATAATAATTACGTCTTTTTTCGAAGCGCTTATATTCTTTACTACAAATAACCTGCTTTTTTATAATAGCCCGACTAAAGCATTGTACAATTGTTTGTGGCTGAACATCGATATTAACCCTTTGAAAAGCTAGACAATGATCTCTTGGTAAATTTTTAATCATTAACCCTGCTCCTAGCATACATCCATCTTGATGAACTACCGAAGGCTTCGGTCTCGTTCGTTTATTCAATACACGATCTAAATATTCTTTCTGAGAGTCAGTAAGTTTTCGGGAGCACACGAATCGTAATCTGTCTATAGCGCACTTCGTTCTGAATGTATCGCATATTTGAAGAGCAACTCCGTTTGAGCTGTGTACATAGTTCAATAGATCCTGATTGGCATTTTCAAAAGCAAAGGCACTATGTGTCCAAAATGGGCCCCAATGTTCCACGCTACTTCCACAATGTGCGAGTAAATGAATATTAAAAGAAACATGTTCTTCTCCATACAATTCCTGAACGCCTTTAATAAAATATACGAGCCACATATGTGCCATTGCAATTTCTGATGGCATGATTGATTTTTTCAGTAATACTGAAATAGCATCTACCAGTAAGGACCAATGAATAACGTATTTTTTAGGTAAAAGAGCGTGAAAAATTGGCAGGCTGTAGAATAATAGGAAGATGACCCACTCATGAGCCTTCCAATGACATCGGTCAGATATTACTCGCGGGGTTCTCGAAATATCCGAACTTGGATGTAATGACAGGAGAAGTTTATCTACATCACCGATAAGATGTCCAAAATAAAATTCCTTGTTGCTATACTTAGAGTTAAAGAGTAAATTGGCGATCTGCCTACATACGCCTAAAGCAACACAATGCATCCAATCTACATCCAAGCCATTAACGATGTTAAAATCCGGGATATCACACACTACAGATCGACCTTTCATGCCCTTTTCCTTTCTTTCGGCATGTCGAAGGGTATCATCGTGTATTCTCAGACCCTCTCCAAAAGGATTGTGGTTTTGATCTAAGGGGTAAACGTGAGTTGTTCCATTGCCTTTAGGCACTGTTTTCCCCGAATGGAGACATAAACCGCATCCATAATTTCCGTTAAACTGAGTTGAATTTCTTACCATTGGCCGAGCAACTGAATCACAAACTCCCAGGAGTACGCGACACTTCGTTGTATAAACAACTCCTTCAAAGGTGTAAGTAAATCCTTCAGCGAATAACTGTTGACATTCAATTACAAAAGGTCTCAAGTACTCATTGATAGTCGGTTTTCCCTGTCCGAACCACAAACTGGTCAGGAGTACATTATTATTACGCTCTTTTGGTTCCAACTCATTGATGGTACATAAAACAGGCCAAATAGAGAAGTTAGAACTCTCGAACACCGGAGCCCCATCAACACTGAAATTAATACTTATCATGTCTTTGCTCATATTTTTTTTGTACATTCGACCATCGAAAATGTCTTCTATAGCATATTCGCACAGTTTCTGGCGTTGCTCTGAGAAAAGATTGTGTGCCCCCATTAGCTCAAACATTTCCTTTAGTTGACAAGTTAATGGTACATGAAGGAATGCATTATTAGACTTCAGATTCGATTTCGTATCGATCACTTTACCACAAGAATTGCAGCGGAGGGGATTATTCGTCTGTTTTCCTACGTATAGCTTACATTCACTGCAAATGTGATGTACCTCCAAACACGTAGAATATTTGTTTAAAATTTGTTTCCAATAGTATTTGGACGCTTGTGTCTCAGGAAAATCGGTCAAAACAAAAAACACTTTGAAGAAATCATCTACTGCTGCGTACGTACTATTGTGCCGCAATTTCGTCGCCATTATTAATAGAGTTCTAATTAGTACGGGCATCGAAAATTCGCGTGTAAACTGTGTAGTTTGTTGAATTTCAGTCTCGAATGATTCAGTACAGTCGATTGCTGATGATAATTCCGAGCTGTCTTCACATACTTCTTGAGGAATATCGTGAAAGCGTTCGTCAGAGTCGTTTGAAAGATCATTATTGACCGCAGCATCATTTTGTAATCTTTCAGGGCAATGTATATCACTGTTGTAAGAGCTTCGAATGATTGCTTGGCGTTGTATGTGACCACCAATCTCATCTTCCTCCAATGACTCGGTAAGAGTTTTTTCAGGACCACAGTTGGATAATCTCTCCGTTGATCGTGAAGATTTATTATTTCTGGGAAAAATGTACATAATTCATTCACAATGCTACATATATTTATATTTCAGTATGTTACATATATTAGCTTTCGTCGACCAACATATTACTGAGGGTGGCATAGTTTCGTTGTATAGGTAAACAAATTCCTTACTATTTTTTTTCTAGTTCGTCTGATTATATTTGAATCTGAAGCCGTATTGCAGAATTGGTTAGTGACTTAAGGCAAAAAATCGGTTTTATTTATTTATTGGTAAAAAAATGGCATCGAAAATCTCATATGCTGGATTTTTCGTAACTGCGTTCTGATCATGTAAACCGATTATAATAAATTGTAACAGTAGTGACATTCTTAATTAATAGAGAATATCAAAAAAATATTTTTTAAAAAAAGGAACTCTTTCTACAATTTTTGGAGAGTTTTATGCCGCCCCGTCTATCCCTAAATCTCAAAACAGAATACTCTATAAATAATATGAAATAAGGCTGCTAGAACAAATAATTAATGGAACGAAAAATAATTGTTTGAAATAAAAATTACAGATCACTAAAAAAAAGCTCACACTTTCTTAATAAGTGGAGCACATGAGCTAATAAAACATATATTCCATAATAATAAGTGAAAGGATGAATAATTACCTGATTTTTGAGTTCCAGTATCTTTCTGTTCTCTTTGGAATCTCCAGAGTACTGTCATGTTCGTTGTAGCGTTTATAAGATTTTGGGTCATTTTTGTAATGCAGACCAACCTGTTCCGCGGATCGTTTCATCATATCCACTATCACATTATCGGATTGGCCATGATGTTTTTGAGATTAAACATGGACGTAGATAGCAAACATCAATTATGTGCATGCGCCACTGAATACTGGCAATAAGATCGCCTTATTGCTTAAAAAGGTTCTGCTCGAGCCTTAAAAAGGTGCCAAAATCTTTCAATTTTTACAGGATGTTCGTGGACGTACACTGACGTTGTGACCGCCATTTTTAATTTGTATAATTACGATTTTAGATTCGGATTCAGCGACCTCAAAAACAATGATTTACTAAATAACAGTTAAACCGATGTAGTAAAAACAATTTTTCTTTTATATGCCCATATACATATGTGTCATGAAACAAACGTGGCACGACTTTTTTCTCCCCTTATGTGTCATTGGTGGGTGTGTGCCAATATCTCCTCACGCCAAAGTCTCCCGCCGTCATATTACCGCGCGACGTTTATTTGTTTATCGCGTGAGCCAATTCAGTCGATACATATTTCACTGACAGTCAAGGGATTAAATATTCATATATTTACTCCCGTTCAGTAGATCTAATCTCTATTTCATAAATAGGGAAGAAAATTTTCGGAAAGGTAAGTTAAACTATTCAAATTTTTGTTTCCATAGGTTCTTTAACTTCACTAAGCTTCGAGCTATTGGGAGGGTCGAAAACGAGAATAATTTTGTAGTCTGTTATGTAGAAATAGACCATGCAAAGGGCTTAAATTTTCTTACCGTGATTGAGTTTATCGAAAGCAAAAATTTCATTGCTCTAAGTATTAGTATGTTCAGAAAAATATTTCTATCTTCCGATTATAATTGTATTTTTAGGTAGGATGATGATAGCGACCAGAATTATTTCCAAGGCAACGATTTGTTCTGGCTAATTGTTATATTAATTTGTTTGTACAACTTTCCGTATATAGGTTTTCTTTTTATCGAGTATGACGAAATACTTTGCCTTGGTAAAGTGGCTTGGGGGCGAAGATGATAAAAAGTACACTTGCGGAGTACCCGTAGAATGGATTAAAAACTTTGACTTGGACAGTTTTGAAACAGATGCCTTTGATCCATCCTTGAGCTACGTGATAGAATGGCATAAGGGCAAGAAAGAACCACTTGGTGGTTGGCCCTGTTATGATGGGTTTATCATTGCAGTCTCAAGTAAGTAATCAGATTCTGTAAGGTTCTATTGCAGTGCGACTTATACTTTTTGCTTGATCATTAATGCATTTTACTTGACAATTCCTTGTTACTTGAATAAATAATTATTTGAATAGAATATTATCGATATCAAAATTTATTTCCAATAATAAATGGGTTATTTGAAAAAAAGTTTATCCAACCCTGTTTGCAATATCTTTCTAGAAGCTGTAATATAAATAATGATTTTTAAAATTCTGAACAACACCAGGATGGGAACTAGTCAAATGAGAAATCATTCTAAAAATTTTCCTGATGAAATAATAACGAATAATTGATTTGAGGAACGAACGAAAATTTTTTTTACAACAAAAAAAGTATATTTTCGACTAAATACTGTTTTCATGCTATCGTTATTATGTACTATGACTAAGGATTGATAATTAATTTGTCAAAAAAGTATTTGTAATGTGTTTTAATTCGAGTAGTACCCAATCCTTGGTACAGCGGCCTTTGTGTATTTTGTTATGTTGAATTGCAAAAATAAATAAGTAGAGCTTATTGACAGTTTTGTAACGTTACATCGCCTGCTTCCTAACTGCGGATATATTAAATATTTTTATATATTTTTATTACACAATATTTTAGGCAACGTAAGTGCACTAAAAAAGATGCTAAATGTACTCGATGGCATTCTATCTCCGCAAAAAGTAATTCCGTCTAACACTGAGCACTTGTTGCCGAAAAAAACTGTGGTAAGTTCCCATCATTTTAAGCACATAATCTTATTATTAAACAAAGTTATGCGGACGCCAGTACAATAATGTTTATGTCATAGTCCGAGATATCAGAGAAAGAAGATACCGTAAGAAGCCAAAGTACTGTGCATGGAGAGAAATCTACCGCAACTACTAATCCTGGAATTTCTCACAATAGTCGTGAGATGTTTCAAGAGCAGAGGGCTTCAAACCAAATCGATTCACCGGAAAATTCAAGGAATAAAGAGACCTCGTCGCGTATTTCGGTAAATTGTTATATTATTTCAACCAACATTCTATTGTGAAATAATAAAGTTTATGTACGAGGAGAAATTTGATATCTGCAGAGCAATATATCTGATGAAAATACCGAAACGAACGACCGGGCTATGCAAGATAAACACACGCCCATAAGATGCAATAAAGGCAAGGTCAACAGCCTGAAGTCCAACCAACATAAGGAGAAAGATAAAACTGATGATTCCGACTGTAATTCCGATACAAATTCTGATTCCTATTCACTTAACAATGTGTCCGGAATTTCCGTCCTCAAAAACACTCAAACAACCGAAAAAGGCAATACAAGATTTTGTATATATTTTTAAGCACCTGTATTTTTGTATATATTTTTAAGACCATGTTTTAATGACATCTCATTACAAGAATTTTTAACTTATTAGACTGCAGCAAAATTCAGGATATATTGACCGGAATACATAATGAGCTAAAGAAGCAACGGAAGGACCGACAAAAAAGAAAAAAAAGTCACAGATCTTCATCCGGCAACAGCTCAAGTGATGAAGATTCTTCTAATCGTAAGGTAATAATAATAATAATAATAATAATAATAATAATAATAATAATAATAATAATAATAATAATAATAATAATAAATTGTTTTAACTAGAGTGAAAGGAAATCATATTTTTGTAAATAATATTGTGACCTTTTTAGAGATTATTGCCATACTGAATACCGAACATCCTTGTCCCCTAGTCTCTTTCTGCAAAAAGTTTTGACTCGATACCCACACGTTTACGAAAGTAGAGATAACACGATTTTTTTCAAAAAAATTCAAAATTCTGTAAAATCTCAAATTTCCTACCAATTTTGACAAAAATTTCTAAAGTTAATTACCAAACTATTGAAGTGGTTTGCTAATTAAATTGGTGATCAACTTCTATGTCAAAATTCATCAAGATTCCACACACATGGACATTAACACGAATATTTATCTAAATATAATTTTTTGACTTTTTTGAACATTTTAAGTACTCTGTCATGAAAAAAATGAAAATATGCCTGTGTAAATAAAACTTCCTGTATTCAGAATCAAAAGTTGATCTGTTTTATCAGTTATAAAAAGTGGAATTGATAAAAAATATTTTTGCACATAAATATGTTTTCAAAAGATTTTATCATAGATCCAGTCATGCTATATGTTATTCATGTATTTATGATTTTCGTAATTGTTTAGATCGAGGTGGGACGAAAAGGCAGTGGAATATTCATTTCAGACTGTCAATGGCGTTCGGCACAAGCACAAGCTACGTACACCGCCATGGGCGTAACATTATTGACTGCTATGTTTCCAAAGGATGTTTTGCTCGTTTCAAATTTGAGAGGAGGGAAACGAAAAATCCCCAGATCTGAAGACAGTACCGACTATCAGCAGTTAGATCAGAAAACGCTCGAAGCATTATACTGTACGTTTATTATTTTACATTAGTTTTGAAGTGGGGGCGGAAGGATGCACAGAAATATCTGATCACCCATAATACCGTTAGCAGAGAATTCCCAGTTTTTATTTGGGCAGCGAATAAATATATAAATAATATGCCATATGGACCTAAAAAAATACTGAGTTCTGGTTATTTAACAAAATTTAGAATATCATAAATTCCCCACGATATATTTGCTGTGGTAATAGACTGTGTATGTGATCCAAATTGCAGCCTTAAATCTCAACAATTCTAGCAGTTACTATACTTTTGAGTATCAATTAATTTTTTTTGGTTTCATTGGATACTACTATTTTTTTTCCAAATCGTGAGGCAATTTTGCTTCTACAAGCTTCTGTGGCAACTGAATTTTGTTTCTAAATTATACGGTATTTTATTTTCATGTTAATTTCATGATATTTTCATGGACTCCCCGCCCCTTCATCAAATATAATCATCTGACAGGTGATACACAATTTTGGTATCTTTTTTTCATTGTGTCCACAAGTTTTTGCTAATGTACATATACGCTATTTATTTCAGACACCGTGGAAAAAGCGTATCCAAGAACGTTTAAAGCATCCACGTTCGGATCAGCAATAAATAATAAAATTAACAGGCTGCGACGAAAATATAAGAAAAATGATATTGCGGCTCAATGAGAATAATGAGTTATTCTCATTGAGTTATTAATAATGAGTTATTATTAATAATGAGTTATTTTCATTGAGTTATTATTAATAATGAGTTATTTTCCTAAATGTTCTGGTTTGAAATTGATATATTGTACTAGGGCGATTTTTTTTTGACTTTTTTTTTCTTTTTCACTCCTCACCGAAAACTTTGTTGCATATGTCTGAAATAATATTCCCTGCAAGTTGCAGCTCTTAATATTAATATTAAGTACTCGCCCGTCGCGTAAGAAGATTTCCCATCTAAAATACACGTAAAACAAACACTTTTTTCTTAAAAACATTACCATTCCGCGGCATTTTATGCTATCACATTCTACCCGGTCACAATTTACGCAGAATTAAACGATCTTCAAAAGTGTTTTGAACAGCGTAAGTGTAACTTACACTGGTCAGGTGATACGGGTCACTAAAGTTGATTTTACCTAAAATTCTCGTTTTTTTGCTGTTATCTCCGACACGATCAACTTAACTGAAAAATCGTAAAGGAAAATTTTGTTGGGAATTTAATTTCCTACAAAAAAGGTCCTTTAGACCTAATTGTTAACGTTCATATTTCTTGAAATATTGAGATATTGAGATATCAAAAAACTGAAACTTTTGGTTCTATGAACCATTAAAATTTTATACGACAAATAAGTTGAGGTTTAATATCTCAAGAAATATTGATTTTAGCGATTGGGTCTACAGGACCTTTTTTGTAGGAAATAAAATTTCCAACAAAATTTTTTTCTACAATTTTTCAGTAAAGTTGATCGTTTCGGAGATAACAACAAAAAAACAAGAATTTTGGGTAAAATCACCTTTAGTGACCTGTACCACGCGACCATTGTAAATTACACTTACGCTGTGTAAGACACTTTTTAAGATCGTTTAATTCTGCGTAAATTGCGACCATGTACAATGTGATTGCATAAAATGCCACGGAATGGTAATGTTTTTTAAGAAAAAAGTGTTTGATCTACGGGTACTTTAGATGAGAAATTTTCTCATGCGAAGGGCGAGTACTTAATATTAATATTAAGAGCTGTAACTTTTACGGAATGTTATTTCAGACATATACAATAAAGTTTTCGGTGAGGAGTGAAAAAAAAAGAAAAGTCAAAAAAAATCGCCCTAATATTGTACTAATGAATAAATAATAATAAATAAATAAAATGTTTATTTAATGTCCATCCCATGTCCTCTTTATCGTAAATGAAAAATTATATCTATCAATATATATAAAAATCTCGTGTCACGGTGTTTGTGGTCGAACTCCTCCGAAAAGGCTCAACCGATTTTTATTAAATTTTTTATGTATATTTGGTAGGTATGAGAATAGGTCATAAAGTATATTTCATACAAAAAATTTGCAAATTTTTCGCAAAAAAAAAGTTTCACAGAATTTTGTCAAAAAAATTATTTTGCAAAATTGTTTGCAAAAAAATTGTTTCTCAGAATTTTGTTCACAAAATCGTTCCAAGCAATCTTTTGCAGCATTTCTCTACTAAAATTATGCGAAACATTTTTTGTTACAAACAAATTTCAAAGACAATTTTTGTTAAAAAATTCTGCGAAACTTATTTCTTGCGATAATATTGCATTCATAATATCATCCTATTTGGCTCATTTTTCGCAAAGTTATGGACGTTTAAACAAAAAAGTAGCGTAAATTTTGAAAAATCGATATCTTGAAAACGGTTCGACAAAAAAAATTGAAAAAAATCATGGAGGCCTCTTTCAACCAATACCAAAACATAAAAAAATTTCAAAACAAATCGGAGCTGCAAAAGCTAAATGGTGTCCGATTTGGCGTGGAACGCCCCATATAAATAATTTATATAGCAGAACAACGTTTACCGAGTCAGCTAGTATATACATATATAATTTATATACTATAGTATATAAACACAAGTATATAACACATATATTCGAGTATATATAATACGTATATATAAATTATATACATAATATATCTGGCTTGCATTCAGAATTTATATACGGCATATATACAAAAATATATTCTGGTATATATTCTTTGCATATAAATCGCGGCAAAAAGTTGTATATTCAATGTATAACTGAAATATACACCGAATATAAAAAAATATATTTTGCATATATTTGAAATATATTTTGTAATATAATTTCATATATATTTTTGCATATAAATTTTTTCCGTGGGGGCGAGGCCCTTAAAAGATTCCGTATCGGGGCCCTTAAGAGAGAATTATTTTGTTTTTTCAATATATTCATCATTTATAAAGATGAAATTCAATTCTACATTCACAATTGATAGTTTCGAAGGGTCAAGAAAAAAAAATGTAACAACAACAAAATTTAGCCCTCAGTGGGGTATGAACCGGCGCACAGTAGGAGAAAAGCCCAAAAACCTGGCCAAAACCCCAAAAAATAAATTTTCGAAATAGGGTCAGTTGAGTAGTCATTCAGGTAGAGGACTAGTAACTGCATTCTATTGTGGAAGGGAAAGCCCTTTAAGTGTATACCTGCGCCGCAGCGTCAGTTGGCAGTTAGTGTTCGTGAAGAGTGTACGTGTCACGCGCTGAACAGACGAAAATAACGCTGACTTCAAAAACCCATAACTTTAAAGTGACGGGTTTAATTTCAATTCTGCAACATGGATACGACTTCTGGAGGTATGTAGAACATATTTTTACATCGGTTGAATCTAAACTTTATGTATAAATGATTGAAATGTAGTATAGCCTTCGGCATAAATAAAATTGAATAATTTTGAAAACTTATATTTTCAACGGTCCGAAAAGTTATATATTTTGTCACATTTTGCAAAGCTCCTAGTCTCGGCCTTTAGTTTAATGTATAAGCTTTCGAAATTTACAAGAGTTACCTGCGGAAAACGTGCGTCTTGTCCGTTATGATTTTTTTCGCATCGTGCGGTAGCCGAGCGTGCACGCGGCACTATTGAGCAGCCTCTGCGCCTCTACCTGAGAATGGGTGAAGTAGCATCATCACGGACAAGACGGCTGTTATACGCTTGAAATAAATTATTTTAATATATATGTATGTGTATATATATATATATATATATATATATATATATATATATATAAATATATATACAAATTTTCTGTGATTTAATTATGATATATACGTATGCATATATATATATATATATATATATATATATATATACATATTAAAATCAACCACATAAAAATTTCTTAAATATGAATGAAATGTTATAACATTCAAATAAAATATTTGAATATATATATATTATATAGTAAGCAAAGCTTTCTTTTAACCAAATCCATGTCAATATTTTCTGTCTAATTTTTTTAAAATTATTGCAATTATTGCGGTTATTTATTTGGTAAAATAATGTACATTGTTCAAGTTATTGTATTAATTGAAAATTTTATCTTTTCCTTTAACACCAATTTTCTACAATTTTATGTCTTTATTACAGGATCCGGTGCTGACAAGGAAAGAAGTATTTCTGATAATCAGCGAGCATTTATCCGATAAATTCGCTTCCTTGATCGAATTTCCTTGATGCTCAGGAAGCTCGAAACAAAGACATCAAACGATATCGAGAAGATTTTGCGCGAAAAAGTTCCAGGGTTAAAACTATGGAAGATGTTTTTCATCGGCTTTTAGTTACTTCTGATCCGTACATTTCAAGTGTCAGAAGACTACCACAGAAGAAGCTGAAGAGTTTGTCGCCGGAAGCTGTAGCGATGTTGATCGCTCCTAAAGTGACTGCTGCAGCAGACGAATTTTGCGCCGAGATTGAAGCCGTGCCGGGAGTTGTAATAGATATAAACTCGGATAATGATTCTGACTCCGACTCCGACTCCGATTACGATTTTGATTGAGAATAAAATTTTCTATTTTTGAAACGTTCCGTATGTATTTTGGAAATAAAAATAATAATTGCGTAGAATACACTGTTCACGTTTATTTTATCATGATGATTTTTTTTATATATTAATTTATCTATTTAGCAGGATACTCGGCCATTTTGTTTATAACAATTTGCTGTAAGCTCTTTGTTGCAAGTTATAAGCAATAGATATCGGATTGGTAATCAGCGACCTTGAAAACCCGTATATACCAATTTTTGTCAACATCTGGTAATTTTTTAACGTTCATGTCGGCCATATTGGATTGGCCATTTTTTTGACGATAATTTGGCTTGCGGATTCGTAATCAGCGACCTTGAAAATCCGTAAATACCAATTTTTGTCGACATCTGGCAACTTTTTAACATTCATGTCAGCCATATTGGATCGGCCATTTTGTTTACGATAATCTGGCTTTCAGATTCGTAATCAGCGACCTTGAAAACCCCTGTAAACCAATTTTCATTCCCGTCAAAGGTCATTTGAGGTTTTGGCCAGGTTTTTGGGCTTTTCTCCTACTGTGCGGCGACCCTCGTTTTTATGCAAATCCTCAAATTCAACATGAATTAAATTAAAAAATATATATATAATTTGGAAGTTTATGAATTTTTCTGACTGATTTAGTTGTCTTGCATATTCGCGGACCCTAGAATATGCACGAGACCAGAAGGGGATTTGAAACCTACCTACCTATCGATCCTAAACTAACGACCTAAGACTGGGACGCTAACCACTACACCACCGACTACTTTTGATATACTGATGTAAATATTATATTTATGGAACACAGGCCGAGAAATAAATACGTACCAAAATAGTATCAGGAATTTATTTTCATTACCCGAAAGCCAATTTTGGTTCAACTTGTCTTTAAACTAAATTAATAAAAATCGAATATTGAATCAGATGAGTAATAATAATAGTACATATAATTATTAATATTCCTTAGTATATTCATTATTATTAATATTATTATTAATTATATTAATAATATTAATATTATAAGTATCAAATAATAATAAATATTATTACTTAATTTATATTGTCTAGGTATCTTTTTAAGTAATATGAAGTAATTATTATATATATTGACGGGGCCCTGCCCTGATTTGCCTATCAAGGCCCTATTGAATTTTAAACGGGAAAACCTATTATTGCCTTATCGGGGCCTTTTCAGGCTGTACCCGGGAAAATCATATTAGGGTTTCCACATTTAAGCTGACCCGGGCCCTGATTATTATCAGGGCTTCCCTAACTATTTTCCACACGGGATTTGTAAATGCGAAAAAATATTGAGGAAGCGATGTGCAGATTTACAATTCGCAATTTTTTTTCTATGAAAAATCCAATGTCCCTACTTTGTCGCTTTTTTCACACATCCGAATGGTTTGTCAGGAAAATTTTCTAAAATGTCAGGAAATTTTTTTCGTCCGATTTAGTGGCCACCCTGTCAAGGGGAAGTCTCCCAGTACCGGACACTTAAGGTTATACATTAATAAAACTATTATGACTTCGATTTTTTATATTTTTATATTTTATTTTTTATATTTTTTTTACAAACTTTGGAGTATTCTTTGGTGTGTTAATGATAGTACAGATTTTTAAAAAACGTAAAACTAAGAAAAATATATTTTTGAATTTGGTAGTTAAAATGGTCGAGTCCGAAAAGTGGCACCTAGTACCGGACACTATGAATATTATTTGAAAAAATGGATTAAAAATGGTTAAATGTTGCAATGATCGCGAGTATGTTCTTCGAACCACTCGGGAATATCCGCACACGCCTTATGAGCCCTTGGCTTACAATTACCGCACTGGTTCCAGTCATTATTGTCATCGAGGCTTTTTTCATATTTTCCTCGGGCCATTTTCCTTTTGTCATTATTTTTAACTGATTTGTTATAGTGAAATACCACCACAATAAAAACAACGCGTTTTACATAAATATTCCAGTTACGAAAAAAAATGGCGTCCGGTACTGGAGAAAAATCGAGTGTCTGGTACCAGGAACTCAACATGCAAGATTAAATAACAAAATGCGTTGCCATTTCACAAACATTTTGAAATTTAAACTTCATTATTTGAAAGAATACTTACCAAAAAGCATCCCAAGCTAAAAAACGGAGCCGCAAGACCCCTATTTTATAAACAATAAATGTGTGAAAATTACGGCTGACACGAAATATCAATCGGCTCCAACGGAAATTAACTCTCGACAACGCGCGTATGCGCACTGCGGCTAGCTCTCTAGCGCAACTGTTACCACTGTGGCCACTGTCCGAACTACGCACGAGAACTATTGTCGTTGCTCTCTAGTTTGGCTAATATCAACAGTGTCCGGTACTAGGTGCCGTCCGGCGTTAGGGGACTTTCCCCTATATCATTTAATTATTTAAAAAAATTTAATTCAAACGTTTTAATTCAGCCTGGACAACGATTGATGATCTGAACTGAACTGACTTTCACTCTTTGACTTATTTCGTTTAAGATTGTTTCAAATGTAGTCACCCATTATTTTACGCAAAGTATCATTCGTTTGTAGTGATTTGACTAATTTTTTTCCTCACTTGAAGATTGTTCAAAATCTTATCTTTAATTATAATATGCATTTTCCAAAGACTAAATAATTATTTTTAAGAAAATAAGAATCTTTTTTTTATGTCAAATAATAACGGGTTTTAGTGTTACCCTTTTCTAACGACATTCAATTATGTTAAATGTTTTTCAGAAAAACTAGGTAAAATCTTACGTAAGAAGGGGGGGAGGGGTCCAACAAACCTTATGTGTCCTTACATGGGGGCAGGGGGGTTCGAGAACGGCTGAAATCATCCTTACGTAATTAATGAACGGCCCCTTAGCCTTCCCTCAACACAAAATACCTCGATGTCAATTATATGAGTAATTGTGTTAGCTACATTATCCTATAATAACAACAACAACAACAAAATTATACGATTATAATCATTTCGTTTTATATTGGCAGGCGCTTATTATTGGATATACAATTTTTTTTTAATTTTCATCACCGTTTTAAGGGCAGCTACAGATGATTTATTAAATGCCTATGTTGAGCGAAACGATAGCTGTGGTGCTAAATTTGGCAAGACAGGACTGATACTGTGCTTCGATCTCAGAATATTGTCAATATCACTGCTTAACTACAGATAATGTTTCATCAGTGCCGCATGAAAAACATTAAAAGCATACGGTCTGCTGCAGCCTTGCAGTATATCAAGCAGAATATTAGCTTTGCCCTCCCTCGTCTGTCCAGAATTAATTTTCTGAACATCCTTCTTCCTCAGCTCGTCTTGACTCTCTAAAGGACGTAAAATATCGTTGTACACGTCGATATCGTTGATGATTTCTTTTCTTTATTCTTTAGTATGTCGAGATGTAAATTATGCATCTTCAATCACGCTGCCCTGTACGGTGGGTGAAGCAGGCGTAAGTAATTGCAGTTTTTGTTGCGGGAGAGAAAATAAAACTGAGTTACGTCAACGCCGCAACCAAATACTCTGATCGTACGCGGATTTCGAACTGATTTGAAGCTACGGCGGTGAAATTAATCGTATATATACCAAAGGGCAGTTGATACTGGCGGTAGAGATGGGGTAATCGGAAATTTTAAATAGTGGGGTGGGCGAACTTGAACTGGACATAAATCGAATCACTGGGGGGGGGGGGGGGGGTCGAGAAGGGGCTATAAGAAGTTAAAAAATAGTGGGGATGGTCTTGTTGATACCGTATGCTTTTAATATTTTCAACGAACAATGGCTGCAGTATCAGTCCTGGCTCGCCAAATTTACCACCACAGCTATCGTTTCGCTCAATACAGGCATTTGATAAATCATCTGTAGCTGCTCTTAAAACGGTGATGAAAATTTTAAAAAATTTCTATATCCAATAATAAGCACCTGCCAATATAAAACTAAATGATTATAATCGTGTAATTTTGTTGTTGTCGTTATTATAGGATAATGTAGCTAACACAATTACTCATATAATTGACATCGAGGGATTTTACGTTGAAACAAGTTCTCCCACCCCACTATTTTAAACTTCCGATTACCCCCTCTCTACCATCAGCATCAACAGCCCCTTGGTATATGTATGATTAATTTCATCGCCGTAGCTTCAAATCAGTTTGAAATTCGCGTACGTTCAGAGTATTTAGTTGCGGCGTTGAATAAAATACAAGAATCAACTAAATTTCTCACAAGCATAAACCATAAAATAAAAAAATCTTCTAAATTTTTCACAAGCATAAATGAAGATGTACAATTATTATTGACTTTTTTGTTTTCATTTGTTTTTGTATTTTATAGAATGAGTCCGTAGCAGAATTTTAAAGCGTTCGCGTTGTTTTTCCCTCACTTTAAATGAGCGTACTTGACAAGCTTTATTTCATCGCTGCCATGAAGGCCGCTCATGAGCTCACTAGTGCCGAGCTGAAATATATTCCAAAGGTGCATTTGCTAACGCACTGGGGAAACGACATCGCTAAACTATGGCACAAACTACCACATCATCTAAGGACAGACGAGGAGGTCGCTACGCATATGCCATGTCACCAGCATTACCTGCCGACGATGAGACATCATATTGACGGACCTCCACCTCAAATAAGACACTGCGCTGCATGTCAAAATAAGAAAAACGTTGGGGAAAACGCTTTAAAATATTTGCATTCAACCGATAAATTGAATAAACAGTGGGTCATACTTATGAGATCGTCATTATTTTATAACTATGAATAAACGAATATAAATATTTACATTGCACTGTGTTCTTCATTTTAAAACCAGTGCCCTTTCAAAAACGGTTTTGGTTTTTCGGGTTTATTTCCATATCTCAACATTTAGCAATTCCAACTTCTGAATCATTTTTTAATAATTAATTAGGATCGAACTTGCCGTTGGTCATCCGTGTCTAATCACACTATTTGAAATGTCGAATAAATTTTTTCATAATGCGAGTGATTTCTCATAGACACATAATCACTTGTAAAGTACAATTCTATTTTTAAGTATTAGACAAGTCTTCGCTTCCAGCGTCTGGTGTATATACGTTGAATATCGGCGTTTTTGCAAAAAGCGCGCCCATATTTTAACCTTTTAAAATGCCGTGTTACATTACTCATATCATTCACTTTTCTCAATAACGATAACTATGTAAATTACTATATCCGCACTGAAAGAAATTTTATTGCACTATTTGGTTTTTCGCGTAACGCAAAGTACAATAAAATATAGCAATTTAGGGATGATCGAGGTACAGTTGCAAAAAGTACAATGGTGAGTAACGAAATACAGAGTTTGATATCTTCTGTTGCAATAACTCATCAGAATGTTGGAGTTTTATCTAAAATAATAACAGTATTTCTTAGTCTGTATATCTCCCCCAGCTTTTACTTGACTAATTAATCATGAGATTAATCAGTTTTTACTCAACTTATTAATCATGAAATTAATCAGTTAAGCGAAAGCTTAAGGTATTTATCCTCGCTCCCATATAGAGCACGAGTACTATCGGAGTGCAATGCTGATTTGATTTAAATAAGTAGTCTTTGGTCCATAGAACTGCGCGACTACAGAGCGCGGGTAGTGTGCCAACAATTTAATGTTAATTGAGGACCTCGTACACCGGACTTTATCGGTGCTCAGTGACTGTCTCGCTGGCGCGAGAGCGCGCACCGACCGTCGACACCTAGCGGATCTCGGGCGAAATGATAAGATCCTGCCAGGCCCCAGGTCGTCCGATTACAATATATATATGAAATTTTCCTCGGCCAAACTCGGGTCAGCTCGAGAACATTCGGCAACTTTTGCAATAGTGTTTTACGATTTTCCTCAAATTCGCGTTACAGAAGGTACAAGTGCTTCTCATTTGAAAGTGCGTTCTTCTTGAGAATAGTAAATTTTGATATATTCATTGTAACTTCTATTATTTTAAATAACAAGTTTTGAAACTATCCTAGCAAAATTTCCAAAGAGTCACTATCATTATTTACAATGTCAATTCTCCAAGAATAGAATAGCAATGTTTCCGAAAGTCATTTAGTAATTCTTGCTTTTCAAGATAATATTAATATCTATAGAAATAGCATAATGTCCTATTATTATAGGAATGTTTACGATTGTACCTTGTTTGTCCTTGAAATGCTATATTTTATTGTACTTTTCGTTACGCGAAAAACCAAATAGTGCAATAAAGTTTCTTTCAGTGCAGATAAGCGAGGACACAACATACACATGCACTTGTCTAAGCCTCTAAGGTCGAGAGCACCGCTTCTTCCAAACGGTACACCGTTTATTATTTTCAAATGGGTTTTTCGGCATCAACGCTCGTATAATGTCATCTAGATGTTGCTCGATATAGCTCTGCACTCCGCACGCAAATGTTTTTTAATTGAATTTCATGAAAATTAACGGGCTCGATTTGTTGAAGACAAAAGTACTTACCGAAAAATTGTTCAATAATTATGTGCTTAAACAATTTATTTATAACTTTTGAGCAATATTATTATTGATAATTGTTGTTTATGGGGTGCTCCATTTTTTCAGATTTTTCTGGTATGACGTAGTACGGAAATTTCAATCAGATAAAATTTTTGGCAGGGACGGTAGGGTCAAAGCATCCTTGCGTTTTTATTATCTCCTGATGAGGAATGCGAGGCTCCGAAATAAATGCGATCCGAGACTTGGTTGGATGATGGAAAGATTTTAGAAAGAAATCGGTAGATAAGTTTTGAGCCAGTTTTTTCAAACTCACTGCAGTAGTAAGTATACCACTATGGGGCCCCCCACTCCCATCCCCACTCCGACCCCCACCATGCGGCCTCTCTCGCCACAATAATTTTCCCCCACCACCGAGGAAATTTATTACGGCACAGAGAACAATAGCGCGGCGGGAAGAGGGGGTAGGTGAGTGCCCCATCTTGGTATTATTATTATTATTATTATTATTATTAGATCTCACTCTTTTTTCTCTGTTGTGAAAGGTGTAATGGTAGTATAAGATATGCGTGTATGCAGGCTATCTAATATAAGGGCCCAAAGGTATATATTTTACACGCCCGATGCGTCTTCTCGGTGTTGAACCTGTGGCAGAGGAGAGGCTACAGGAACACACAGTATGCAAAAGAAATTTTCGAAAAGTTTTTGATTTTTGAAAATTCAAGGGCGCTGGTCGGTCGGGCTAATCGAGGTCCTACCCCTTCCGAGAATCTCCAAAATTTTTTTATATTTTTGTTGAAATGAATTTTTCAATTAGTTATGACTCTGGCCGCGAAAGCCTCAAAACTATAATTTTGTTATGAATTTTCAAAAAGTTTTTGATTTTTGAAAATGGGAGGGCGTAGGTCGCTCAGGTCGCTCGAGGTCTTACCCCTTTTGAAAAATTACGAAATTTCAACCGTTTTCGCGTATCTCTAACCGTTCTCGAGACATCGCCATTTTTTCATATTTTTGTTAAAATGAATTTTCAAACAGTTTTTGATTTCTGAAAATCCAAGGGCATGGGTCGTTTGGGCTCATCGAGAACCCTCTTCCCATTGAATCCTTCCGAAATTTATTTTAAGCAGATGCTTTGCAACATCTCTCTACGAAAATTTTGTGCAACAGCGTTTTTCCAAAAATTTTTGAACGAATTTGTTTGCATAAACTTTGCAGAAAAATGTCGCAGATTAATTGCGTGAAACAATTCAGTCTAACAAATTCTGCAAGTAAATTTTTGTGCAAAAAATTTGGCGTTTGTAAAAAATGTTGTGCATAATTTTTTAACTGACTCATATCATGAACATATATTTATTATACATGGCATGGTGAGCTTATATGCATTGATCCATACACGAGAATTCGAGCGCATCTTCAAAAAATGCAAAATCAGCACAAAAACAAATGTGATCTGCACACACACACACACACACACACACACACACACACACACACACACACACACACAGACGCATATATAGCCTCTCTTATATTAGAATATTATATTCTCTTTGAAAAAAACAAGAGCTCGTTAGTTCATTTTTGATCGCGCTACATAACTATTGTTCCACTCTCGTGCTTCGCAATGGCCAATAATATTATTCTGCTCGAGTGTATTTTGAATATTTTGCATATGGTAAAACTGCGTACCCCTCATTTACGCAGACGGTGTAATAAACGATGGTGTGCGCAATTACGACATTTGCCTGAGAACGCTCTCATAAACCGCCTTAAGCCGGCCACACACGCTACGGTTTACCGGAGAGGTCTACCTGTGCAGTTATGCCTGGGCACGTCCACCGTATATCGTAGCGAGTATGGGACGGTCTGGTATACCGGAGAGGTCTTCAGTGACACCGTACGGTGTCACTAAAAAGAATTGATTTTCGATTTTGCGCCGGTAACCTGTGCAGGTTTAAAAAACTGTACAGGTCTATTCCCATACACGCTCCGGTTTACCTGCGCAGGCACAACTGCGCAGGTAGACCTCTCCGGTTAACCGTAGCGTGTGTGGCCGCCTTTATATATGTGCTCTGGTGGACACCTTTGCGTGTAATCGTTGGGGCGTATACGCGGGGTGTATTCAAAGGGCTACGCGCGTTAACGTGTGTGTTTGAGGAGCTGCAATGGCGAGGTCTTCATGATGCTCAATGCACGTGTGGTATTGCTACTGAGATACGCAGTAAGTATCCGCGCTATTGATGATTTATACACTACTCGCAAAAATTGAAGGAGCAAGAAAAATTTCCAAATTTTTCGGTGATTTTGAACAGGCTGTATTTCAGTAAAAAATGGTCGTATCGAGGTCATAAAAAAAGTATTTTGAAGCTCCGACATCCTAGTTTTCAAATATTTTGGTCAACAATTTTTAGGATCTACGCTTCTTACGAAATTTTAAGGAATAGCGCGAAAGAAAATTTTCGAAATTTTTTTACCTTTTTATTTTTGTTCCACGGGCTTGGAAATTTTTTTTCCAGCTACACCAATACATGGACCAGGTAGCCTGTTTATCCAGCTGAAATTTCGTTATTTAGTTTTTTCTCTGCGTTGATTTCTCGCAGAGATATCCGACTTTAAATGAAAAAAGATCTTTTTGTCTTTAACCACTGATATCTCAGCAACCAGTCGGCGTACAGAAATTACTCGGGCAGATTAGGAAACTAGAATAAATTTCCTACAAGATCCTTTTAAAAGTATTGGAGACATTTTTTTTTCATCCTCAACATTCAACTGAAAAAAGTACAAAAAAAAGACTTTTTTCCTCGATTTGGTAAATCGACTGCAGCTTTGCTAATATTGATGAGAAGGCTAATGTTTTAAGGAAAATTTACAGTACCCCCAATGACCCTGTCAATTTGCAGATCGATCCATTGAACGGTTCTCCTGGACCGATTGATCGAAACTTCGAGAAGGTCTCATTCTCCGTTATTTCAAATGCCGTGCTGCTCAAACTCCGTGGTCAAATGCCGTGTGTATCAAACTCCGTTCTTCATTTTCCGGCGTTTCCCCCTTCTCCCTAATAATCCAAAAAGGTCGCCACTCGCTCCGAGCTCGACCCTCGCACCTTTTTTTTTAAATCGCCCGTGTACCTGCTTTGTCTATACCCCATTACTAATAATACGGTTCGTGGCAACGACGAACTGGACGGCCACGTGGTTCAGTTAACATCTCACGAAATGTCATCACGCCGCACAGCCTCAGTGATTCTCAACACTTCAAGTCGCAGCCGTTTTTTCCAATTTTATAGATTAATATGTGAAATAATATTAGGATATTAATTAATCACAGATAATAATCGCTCGCTCGAATGTATTCATACACGGAATAATTCACGGTAGATTCTCTAAACTGAACTCTCGTAGTATATTTTGTACCGCATGAAATAATCCCTCCGTGGATATTAACATTCATGTTCTTGTAAAAAGAATAGAATGAAAGACGCACTGTTTTTGTACATACATCACTGTTATGATTCTATCAGACCATACCATACTAACAGATATTTATATTATATGAGGGGCATTCCACGCCAAATCAACCACTTTAGAACCCAACCCCTTTCGATTTCGCTAAAACATTTTTATTTTTTTCTACCCTTTCAAAAACATTTTACAGAATTTTTTCAAATTTTTTCACTCAACCGGTAAAAAATTATGAACTTTTCAGGAAAAATAAGCTTTTTATTTTTCAAATATCTAAAATTTTTTCAAAAATTGACATATCTGGATGTTTTTTTTTATGTGTGTTTTTCTATGTACTTTTTAGAAACAAAATAGAAAAAAATATTCGGGCCGATCTTCAACGTTTTTTTTTTGCGAATTTTCAGAAAAAAAAAATTTCTCGATTATTATCATTTTTAATTTTTCTTATCTTTTTTTTATGGAAACTTTTCCATTTTCTGCAAATTTACTGAAATTTTCAGAGTAGGATTTTTTCGTTTTCTATTTCTTTTTTCAAATCAAAATTTTTTTTTCACTCAGCTTATTTCTTATAATACCACTCTGGGAATTTTTGAGGATGTCGAAAGAACCTCAAATTTTGAAAAAAAAATAATAATAAATGCAATCGAAAGTGGTGTCCATCGAAAAGAGAATTTATTTTTCAAATATCTATAACTTTTTTGAAAATTGACTTTTCGTGACGTTGTTTTTTGGAAAATTTATGTTTATCAATGTACTTTTCAGAAAAAAAACGGAAAAAAATATTCGGGCCGATCTTCAACGTTTGTTTTGCGAATTTTCGAAAAAAACACAAAACTTTTAGGATTTTTTTTCAATCCAAAAATTTTTTTTTTTTACTCAGCTTATTTCTTATATTATCACTTTGGGAATTTTTGAGGATGTTGAGAGAATGTCAAAGTTCGAAAAAAAAATAATGATAAATGGAATTGAAAGTGGTAATCATCGAAAAAATTTCAATGTTTTTGAAAAAGTAGGACAAAAAATGGAAGATAGTTCTGAATAATTTTTTTATTCAGAACTATTCAGACTTTTCAAAAACGTCCACTTTATCATTGCACAATGATTTTCATCGTCCTTAATTTGGCATTGCGATTTTTGCAATTATTAAGGCGTTATAGGCAAAAGAAATATTGAAAAATCAATAACTCCCGTGGTTCACGGTATTCAGACTTTTCAAAAGCGTCCACTTTATCATTGCACAATGATTTTCATCATCCTTAATTTGGCATTGCGATTTTTGCAATTATTAAGGGGTTATCGGCAAAAGAAATATTGAAAAATCAATAACTACCGTGGTTCACGGTATTCAGACTTTTTAAAAGCGTCCACTTTATCAATGCACAAGGATTTTCATCGTCCTTAATTTGGCATTGCGATTTTTGCAATTATTAAGGGGTTATGGGCAAAAGAAATATTGAAAAATCAATAACTACCGTGGTTCACGGTATTCAGACTTTTCAAAAGCGTCCACTTTATCAATACACAGTGGTTTTCATCGTCCTCAATTTTGCATTGCGATTTTTGCGATTATTAAGGGGTTATGAGCAAAAGAAATATTGAAAAATCAATAACTACCGCGGTTCACGGTATTCAGACTTTTCAAAAGCGTCCACTTTATCATTACACAATGATTTTCATCGTCCTTAATTTGGCATCGCGATTTTCGCAATTATTAAGGGGTAATGAGCAACAGAAATATTGAAATATCAATAACTACCGTGGTTCACGGTATTCAGACTTTTCGAAAGCGTCCAGTTTATCATTGCACAGTGATTTTTATCGTCCTCAATTTAGCATTGCGGTTTTTGCAATTATTAAGGGGTTATGGGCAAAAGAAATATTGAAAAATCAATAACTACCGTGATTCACGGTACTCAGACTTTTCAAAAGCGTCCACTTTATCATTGCACAATGATTTTCATCGTCCTTAATTTGACATTGCAATTTTCACAATTATTAAGGGGTTATGGGCAAGAGAAATATTGAAAAAACAATAACTATCGTATTTTACGGTATTCAGACTTTTCAAAAGCGTCCACTTTATCATTGCACAATGATTTTCATCGTCCTTAATTTAACATTGCGATTTTTGCAATTATTAAAGGGTTATGGGCAAAAGAAATATTGAAAAATCAATAACTACCGTGGTTCACGGTATTCAGACTTTTCAAAAGCTTTCACTTTATCATTGCATAATGATTTTCATCATTCTTAATTTGGCATTGCGGTTTTCGCAATAACTAAGGGGTTATGGACAAAATAAATATTGAAAAATCAATAACTACCGTGTTTATCGGGATTCAGACATTTACACACATATTGATGATGAACATTATTGTACAATGATGAAGTGGGCGCTTTTAAAAAGTCTGAATCCCGATAAACACGGTAGTTACTGATTTTTCAATATTTATTTGGTCGATAACACCTTAATAATTGCGAAAATCGCAATGCCAAATTAAGGATGATGATGATCATTGTGCAATGGTAAAGTGGACGCTTTTAAAGAGTCTGAATACCGTAAAACACGGTAGTTATTGATTTTCAAATATTTCTTTTGTCGATAACCCCTTAATAATTGCAAAAATCACAATGCCAAGTTACAGATGACTGAAAACGTTGTGCAATGATAAAGTGGGAGCTTTTGAAAAGTCTGAATACCGTGAACCATGGTAGTTATTGTTTTTTCAATATTTCTTCTGCCCATAACCCCTTAATAATTGCGAAAATCGCAATGCCAAATTAAGGATGATGAAAATCATTGCGCAGTAATGAAGTGGACGCTTTTGAAAAGTCTGAATACCGTGAACCACGGTAGTTATTGATTTTTCAATATCTCTTTTGCCCATAACCCCTCAATAATTGAACAAATCGCAATGCCAAATTAAAGACGATAAAACTCATTGCGCAAAGATGAAGTGGACGCTTTTGAAAAGTCTGAATACCGTGAATCACGGTAGTTATTGATTTTTCAATATCTCTTTTGCCCATAACCCCTTAATAATTGCAAAAATCGCAATGCCAAATTAAGGACGATAAAAATCATTGTGCAATGATAAAGTGGACGCTTTTGAAAAGTCTGAATACCGTGAACCACGGTAGTTATCGATTTTTCAATATTTCTTTTGCTCATAACCCCTTAATAATTGCGAAAATTGCAATGCCAAATTGAGGACGATGAAAATCATTGTGCAATTATAAAGTCGACGCTTTTGAAAAGTCTGATTACCGTGAACCACGGTAGTTATTGATTTTTCAATATTTCTTTTGCTCATAACCTCTTAATAATTGCGAAAATCACAATGCCAAATTAAGGACAATGAAAATCATTGTGCAATGATAAAGTGGACGCTTTTGAAAAGTCTGAACACCGTGGACCACGGTAGTTATTGATTTTTCAATATTTCTTTTGCTCATAACCCCTCAATAATTGCGAAAATTGCAATGCCAAATTAAGGACGATGAAAATCATTGTGCAATGATGAAGTGGACGCTTTTCAAAAGTCTAAATACCGTGAACCGCGGTAGTTATTGATTTTTCAATATTTCTTTTGCTCATAATCCCTTAATAATTGCAAAAATCGCAATGCCAAATTGAGGACGATGAAAATCACTGTGCATTGATAAAGTGGACGCTTTTGAAAAGTCTGAATACCGTGAACCACGGTAGTTATTGATTTTTCAATATTTCTTTTGCCCATAACCCCTTAATAATTGCAAAAATCGCAATGCCAAATTAAGGACGATGAAAATCATTGTGCGATGATAAAGTGGACACTTTTGAAAAGTCTGAATACCGTGAACCACGGTAGTTATTGATTTTCCAATATTCTTTTTGCTCATAACCCCTTAATAATTGCGAAAATCGCAATGCCAAATTAAGGACGATAAAAATCATTGTGCAATGATAAAGTGAACGCTTTTGAAAAGTCTGAATACCGTGAACCACGGTAGTTATTGATTTTTCAATATTCTTTTTGCTCATAACCCCTTAATAATTGCGAAAATCGCAATGCCAAATTGAGGACGATAAAAATCATTGTGCAATGATAAAGTGGACGCTTTTGAAAAGTCTGAATACCTTGAACCACGGTAGTTATTGATTTTTCAATATTCTTTTTGCTCATAACCCCTTAATAAATGCGAAAATCGCAATGCCAAATTAAGGACGATAAAAATCATTGTGCAATGATAAAGTGGACGCTTTCGAAAAGTCTGAATACCGTGAACCGCGGTAGTTATTGATTTTTCAATATTTCTTTTGCTCATAACCCTTTAATAATTGCAAAAATCGCAATGTCAAATTGAGGACGATGAAAATCATTGTGCATTGATAAAGTGGACGCTTTTGAAAAGTCTGAATACCGTGAACCACGGTAGTTATCGATTTTTCAATATTTCTTTTGCTCATGACCCCTTAATAATTGCGAAAATCGCAATGCCAAATTAAGGACGATGAAAATCATTGTGCAATGATGAAGTGGACGCTTTTGAAAAGTCTGAATACCGTGAACCACGGTAGTTATTGATTTTTCAATATTTCTTTTGCTCATAACCCCTTAATAATTGCAAAAATCGCAATGCCAAATTAAGGACGATGAAAATCATTGTGCATTGATAAAGTGGACGCTTTTGAAAAGTCTGAATACCGTGAACCACGGTAGTTATTGATTTTTCAATATTTCTTTCGCCGATAACGCCTTAATAATTGCAAAAATCGCAATGCCAAATTAAGGATGATGAAAATCTTTGTGCAATGATAAAGTGGACGCTTTTGAAAAGTCTGAATAGTTCTGAATAAAAAAATTATTCAGAACTATCTTCCATTTTTTGTCCTACTTTTTCAAAAAACATTGAAATTTTTTCGATGATTACCACTTTCAATTTCATTTAATATTTTTTTTTTTTTCGAACTTTGACATTCTCTCAACATCCTCAAAAATTCCCAAAGTGATAATATAAGAAATAAGCTGAGTAAAAAAAGAAAAATTTTGAATTGAAAAAAAATCCTACTCTGAAAATTTCAGTGAATTTGCAGAAAATGGCAATTTTTTTATAAAAAAAATGATAAGAAAAATTAAAAATGACAATAATCGAGAAATTTTTTTTTTTTTTTTGAAAATTCGCAAAACAAACGTTGAAGATCGGCCCGAATATTTTTTTCCGTTTTTTTTCTGAAAAGTACATTGATAAACATACATTTTTAAAAAAACAACGTCACGAAAAGTCAATTTTCAAAAAAGTTATAGATATATGAAAAATAAATTTTCTTTTCTATGGATACCACTTTCGATTGCATTTATTATTATTTTTTTTTTCACAAAATTTGAGGTTCTTTCGACATCCTCAAAAATCCCCAGAGTGGTATTATAAGAAATAAGCTGAGTGAAAAAAAAAAATGTTGAATTGAAAAAATAAATAGAAAACGAAAGAATCCCACTCTGAAAATTTCAGTGAATTTGCAAAAAATGGAAAAGTTTCTATCAAAAAAAAGAAGAAAAATTAAAAATGATAATAATCGAGAAATTTTTTTTTTTCTGAAAATTCGCAAAAAAAACGTTGAAGATCGTCCCGAATATTTTTTTGTATTTTGTTTCTAAAAAGTACATAGAAAAACACACATAAAAAAAAACATCCAGATATGTCAATTTTTGAAAAAGTTATAGATATTTGAAAAATAAAAAGCTTATTTTTCCTGAAAAGTTCATAGTTTTTTACCGGTTGGGTGAAAAAATTTGAAAAAATTCTGTAAAATGTTTTTGAAAGGGTAGAAAAAAATAAAAATGTTTTAGCCAAATCGAAAGGGGTTGGATTCTAAAGTGGTTGATTTGGCGTGGAATGCCCCTCATATAATATGAATATCTGTTAGTATGGTATGGTCTGATAGAATCATAACAGTGATATATGTATAAAAACAGTGCGTCTTTCATTCTATTCTTTTTACAAGAACATGAATGTTAATATCCACGGAGGGATTATTTCATGCGGTACAAAATATACTACGAGAATTCAGTTTAGAGAATCTACCGTGAATTATTCCGTGTATGAATACATCCGAGCGAGCGATTATTATCTGTGATTAATTAATATCATAATATTATTTCACATATTACTTTATAAAATTGGAAAAAACGGCTGCGACTTGAAGTGTTGAGAATCACTGAGGCAGTGCGGCGCGATGACATTTCGTGAGATGTTAACTAAACCACGTGGCCGTCCAGTTCGTCGTTGCCACGAACCGTATTATTAGTAATGGGGTATAGACAAGCCAGGTACACGGGCGATTTAAAAAAAAAGGTGCGAGGGTCGAGCTCGGAGCGAGTGGCGACCCTTTCGTATTATTAGGGAGAAGGGGGAAACGCCGGAAAATGAAGAACGGAGTTTGATACATACGGCATTTGACCACGGAGTTTGAGCAGCACGGCATTTGAAATAACGGAGAATAAGACCTTCTCGAAATTTCCAAAAAAATTCAAGGAGCAAGATTTTTGTTTCTGAAGATCGGGTAATCTTCTTAAAAATGGAAAAATCGATTTCTCATCGACTTTTTGTACCATTTTGTATCCGTTACCGGCTACATATGTATATGAGCATTGCTCTATAAGCTGCTATGGTTCAAAATAATAAAATGGAATTTATTTTTTTCAACAGTGATAATAGAGTACTCTGAAGTAAACGGGCAGGCCGGTACTAACGAAAGGTCGGAGTCTTCAGAAATAGCAGTAGCTGGTCCTTCGGGGCTACAAAAGCAAAGGAGGCTCTCCGCCATGTCGTTAAGTTCTGAATATGATAGTCAAACGTCATCTCCGAAAAAAAAATCTTTTTTTCCGCGTTGATAATGAAGAAGAAGAAGAGGGGGTGATGTTACAACAAGAAAATGGAGACTGAAAGGCTGTTAATATACCATACCCTCTCCAAGAAAGCATCTATTATTGGCCGGAAAGTCAGCTTGGCTTGTGTGACGAGTATCTCGTGCAGCTTGAGGAGGCAAACCCACCGCCTTTTCAGCAGAGTTATCAAAAGTATCAAGATCTTACGCAGGAGGATGATGTATCTGGTAATTATTATTATTTTTTATCTGCATGTACAAAAACAAAATCAGCATGGATGTATTTTCTTATTCAATGAAAGTTAAGGCATGTGTTTGTGTATCGTAGGTTACTCAATGGGCTTCGTTCCTGGTAACAATGATTGGGCTTTTTAGATACTGCAAGCTTCGCATGAGGGACCAACAATAATAACAATGATCATCGCTTTTCGTATTTGTAATAGAGCTTTTATGAATGTGAGCTTCTCAAAATTTCCAGGTGTGCAGAGGGGCGCTGGCAGATGGCGCGTCGCTACGAGGACCGAGGTGCACGGTGATGTGCAGCCGCCTGGTGCACGATTTGACATTATAGAAGATTATTTCCGGTATTTCAAGCGATTAAAACTTCGCGGCCGTGAAACCACCATACGAATACGCCAACCACGCCCCAGCATCTCGGTGTTAAGTTGGCTCGAGGGAGCCTTTCGCAATCTTCTTACGCACATCACGGCTTCATGCGAAGGCAGTGACTACGTCGGTAAAACGTTTGCTGCAAGCGGCTTAGCCCACGACCCTGTATGGCTGTCTTCTCGTCCTGCGCGAGACTACTCTTTCAAGGATATTTGGCGCCTCATAAGTAGCATCGCGCAAAGCTCAAGCGACTTAAATATTGACGATACAAGCCGTATCACGACTTGCGTCGTCCGCGGTGTCGAAGGATCCGGTAGTAAAGGATTATCGTATGAGGGTGTGGCAAAACGATCTATTTTGACCGTCCCAAACACTGATAATTTATCCTTACTGCGTTCATTGGTGGTTGCTCGAGTATACGCGGAGAGGGGTCAAATTCGATCGGGAAATCTGCACAAGCGCTGGCAGAGTGTCAAAAAAGCTCATTGATCGCTACAAAGAGAAGAAGCAGAAGAACTTACTGGGGCTGCAGGTGTAAGCGTGCTAACACGCGGATGCGGCATGCGCGAAATTGCGCGTTATCAAAAAATTTTATCACAAGACGGTATCGCGATTATAATTTATGGGTTTTTAACACTGGGTCTTGGTGAGGAGACCTTGTTTGACGGTACACAGAGCGTCCTAGATGCCGTTGGTTAAATTCAACACGAGCTCGTTGAATTAGCTATGCAGCAGGTAAAAGGTTTTTCGCATACAATCTGCATAGCGCATAATGCGGGTGGTTTTGACGCATAGCTTATTCTATGCTATCTAATCGAGGAAAAGAAAACGCAGCTCCCCACGCTGATCTTAAACGGCACAAAAATTATTAGCATGCGCATCGAAAAACTCATATTTCTCGACAGCCTACATTATTTTCACATGTCGTTGTCTGCACTGCCGGAAACCTTCGGTCTCTCAGACATAGCTGGTAAGGGTACATTTCCCCACCTCTTCAATAGGTCAGAAAACCAAAATTATATAGGGGAGCTGCCGGCAGTAGAGTTCCACTTTGTTAACACGATGCGTGCAAAGGATCGCGAGAATTTTTTGAAATGGTATAACAAATAAAAAAACCAGCGTTATGTGTTTGACTTTTCAAAAGAAATTGTTAGCTATTGCGCGATGGATATCACAATATTGAGACCTGCTTGTATGGCTTTTTGGGATATGTTCATCTCTAGTGGTCGTGTTTGCTCGTTCGACAAGAGTACCACTATTGCGTCAGCTTGTTTTCACGTTTTTCGAAAAAACTTTTTGAAAGATGAGACTATAGGTATTGTTCCATGTACAGGGTATAGATGGGCACATAAATAGTCAAAAAAGCCGTCTCATGGCTTGTTTGGATGGAACAATATCTTGGCCACCCGATTGTACATGCCGGCCGCTCCCGCGAATTCAGATTACCACAGAATTTCTTGATTGATGGTCACTATGAAAGTCTTGCTGGTAAGCATGTATTGCAGTTTCACGGCTGTTATTGGCATGGATGCCCGAAATGTTTTCTCGTGAATAGGGATAAAAAAAGACAGACGGTGTATCAATGGATGAGCGTTTTGAAAGAAGCAAAGCGATAGCTGACAAAATCCGAGCCGGCGGTTATGTTTTGAATGAAATTTGGGAATGCGAGTATTATCGAATGATAAAAAGAAATGCGGAAATGGCAGTTTTCATGCGAGATCATCCTCTAGCCTGCATAGAGCCGTTAAATCCCCATGACCCGTTCTTTGGAGGCCGTACCGAAAATATGGTCACGCTATATGATGTAAAAGAAGGTGAAGAGATACGTTACGTCGACGTTTGCTCGTTATACCCGTACATCTGAAAATTCGGTAAATAACCCCGTCGGGCATCCAAAAGTTTATATAGGCGATGAGTGTATGGAGCTCACGGGCCCCGATTATACTGATCTATCGCGTGTAGAGGGTCTCAAGAGATGCGTTGTGCTACCGCCGCGCAATCTCTATCACCCTGTATTGCCAGTACGTATGCATCATCGCTTGCTATTCGCTCTTTGCCGTAGTTGCTCTGAAATAATGAATCAGGAAAATTGCGGACATGAAGACCAGGCGGAGCGCGTTTTTGAGGGCACGTAGTTTGTCGATGAGGTACGGAAAGCTATTTCGTACGGGTACAAAGTGCTGCGCGTGATAGAAATTTGGTAGTATGAGGTCACGCAATTTAATCGCGATATGGGTGAGGGCGGGCTATTTGCAGACTACATCAATACGTTTCTTAAAATTAAACAGGAAGTAAGTGGCTGGCCCGAAAATTGCCTGGAAGACGAGCCTTCAAAAGAACGTTACATTGCCGCATTTGAGAGGGCCGAGGGTGTTGAGTTAAATCGTAATAATATAAAAAAGAACCCAGGATTTGAATTTTGAATTGAAAAAAAATCCTACTCTGAAAATTTCAGTGAATTTGCAGAAAATGGCAATTTTTTTATAAAAAAAATGATAAGAAAAATTAAAAATGACAATAATCGAGAAATTTTTTTTTTTTTTTTGAAAATTCGCAAAACAAACGTTGAAGATCGGCCCGAATATTTTTTTCCGTTTTTTTTCTGAAAAGTACATTGATAAACATACATTTTTAAAAAAACAACGTCACGAAAAGTCAATTTTCAAAAAAGTTATAGATATATGAAAAATAAATTTTCTTTTCTATGGATACCACTTTCGATTGCATTTATTATTATTTTTTTTTTCACAAAATTTGAGGTTCTTTCGACATCCTCAAAAATCCCCAGAGTGGTATTATAAGAAATAAGCTGAGTGAAAAAAAAAAATGTTGAATTGAAAAAATAAATAGAAAACGAAAGAATCCCACTCTGAAAATTTCAGTGAATTTGCAAAAAATGGAAAAGTTTCTATCAAAAAAAAGAAGAAAAATTAAAAATGATAATAATCGAGAAATTTTTTTTTTTCTGAAAATTCGCAAAAAAAACGTTGAAGATCGTCCCGAATATTTTTTTGTATTTTGTTTCTAAAAAGTACATAGAAAAACACACATAAAAAAAAACATCCAGATATGTCAATTTTTGAAAAAGTTATAGATATTTGAAAAATAAAAAGCTTATTTTTCCTGAAAAGTTCATAGTTTTTTACCGGTTGGGTGAAAAAATTTGAAAAAATTCTGTAAAATGTTTTTGAAAGGGTAGAAAAAAATAAAAATGTTTTAGCCAAATCGAAAGGGGTTGGATTCTAAAGTGGTTGATTTGGCGTGGAATGCCCCTCATATAATATGAATATCTGTTAGTATGGTATGGTCTGATAGAATCATAACAGTGATATATGTATAAAAACAGTGCGTCTTTCATTCTATTCTTTTTACAAGAACATGAATGTTAATATCCACGGAGGGATTATTTCATGCGGTACAAAATATACTACGAGAATTCAGTTTAGAGAATCTACCGTGAATTATTCCGTGTATGAATACATCCGAGCGAGCGATTATTATCTGTGATTAATTAATATCATAATATTATTTCACATATTACTTTATAAAATTGGAAAAAACGGCTGCGACTTGAAGTGTTGAGAATCACTGAGGCAGTGCGGCGCGATGACATTTCGTGAGATGTTAACTAAACCACGTGGCCGTCCAGTTCGTCGTTGCCACGAACCGTATTATTAGTAATGGGGTATAGACAAGCCAGGTACACGGGCGATTTAAAAAAAAAGGTGCGAGGGTCGAGCTCGGAGCGAGTGGCGACCCTTTCGTATTATTAGGGAGAAGGGGGAAACGCCGGAAAATGAAGAACGGAGTTTGATACATACGGCATTTGACCACGGAGTTTGAGCAGCACGGCATTTGAAATAACGGAGAATAAGACCTTCTCGAAATTTCCAAAAAAATTCAAGGAGCAAGATTTTTGTTTCTGAAGATCGGGTAATCTTCTTAAAAATGGAAAAATCGATTTCTCATCGACTTTTTGTACCATTTTGTATCCGTTACCGGCTACATATGTATATGAGCATTGCTCTATAAGCTGCTATGGTTCAAAATAATAAAATGGAATTTATTTTTTTCAACAGTGATAATAGAGTACTCTGAAGTAAACGGGCAGGCCGGTACTAACGAAAGGTCGGAGTCTTCAGAAATAGCAGTAGCTGGTCCTTCGGGGCTACAAAAGCAAAGGAGGCTCTCCGCCATGTCGTTAAGTTCTGAATATGATAGTCAAACGTCATCTCCGAAAAAAAAATCTTTTTTTCCGCGTTGATAATGAAGAAGAAGAAGAGGGGGTGATGTTACAACAAGAAAATGGAGACTGAAAGGCTGTTAATATACCATACCCTCTCCAAGAAAGCATCTATTATTGGCCGGAAAGTCAGCTTGGCTTGTGTGACGAGTATCTCGTGCAGCTTGAGGAGGCAAACCCACCGCCTTTTCAGCAGAGTTATCAAAAGTATCAAGATCTTACGCAGGAGGATGATGTATCTGGTAATTATTATTATTTTTTATCTGCATGTACAAAAACAAAATCAGCATGGATGTATTTTCTTATTCAATGAAAGTTAAGGCATGTGTTTGTGTATCGTAGGTTACTCAATGGGCTTCGTTCCTGGTAACAATGATTGGGCTTTTTAGATACTGCAAGCTTCGCATGAGGGACCAACAATAATAACAATGATCATCGCTTTTCGTATTTGTAATAGAGCTTTTATGAATGTGAGCTTCTCAAAATTTCCAGGTGTGCAGAGGGGCGCTGGCAGATGGCGCGTCGCTACGAGGACCGAGGTGCACGGTGATGTGCAGCCGCCTGGTGCACGATTTGACATTATAGAAGATTATTTCCGGTATTTCAAGCGATTAAAACTTCGCGGCCGTGAAACCACCATACGAATACGCCAACCACGCCCCAGCATCTCGGTGTTAAGTTGGCTCGAGGGAGCCTTTCGCAATCTTCTTACGCACATCACGGCTTCATGCGAAGGCAGTGACTACGTCGGTAAAACGTTTGCTGCAAGCGGCTTAGCCCACGACCCTGTATGGCTGTCTTCTCGTCCTGCGCGAGACTACTCTTTCAAGGATATTTGGCGCCTCATAAGTAGCATCGCGCAAAGCTCAAGCGACTTAAATATTGACGATACAAGCCGTATCACGACTTGCGTCGTCCGCGGTGTCGAAGGATCCGGTAGTAAAGGATTATCGTATGAGGGTGTGGCAAAACGATCTATTTTGACCGTCCCAAACACTGATAATTTATCCTTACTGCGTTCATTGGTGGTTGCTCGAGTATACGCGGAGAGGGGTCAAATTCGATCGGGAAATCTGCACAAGCGCTGGCAGAGTGTCAAAAAAGCTCATTGATCGCTACAAAGAGAAGAAGCAGAAGAACTTACTGGGGCTGCAGGTGTAAGCGTGCTAACACGCGGATGCGGCATGCGCGAAATTGCGCGTTATCAAAAAATTTTATCACAAGACGGTATCGCGATTATAATTTATGGGTTTTTAACACTGGGTCTTGGTGAGGAGACCTTGTTTGACGGTACACAGAGCGTCCTAGATGCCGTTGGTTAAATTCAACACGAGCTCGTTGAATTAGCTATGCAGCAGGTAAAAGGTTTTTCGCATACAATCTGCATAGCGCATAATGCGGGTGGTTTTGACGCATAGCTTATTCTATGCTATCTAATCGAGGAAAAGAAAACGCAGCTCCCCACGCTGATCTTAAACGGCACAAAAATTATTAGCATGCGCATCGAAAAACTCATATTTCTCGACAGCCTACATTATTTTCACATGTCGTTGTCTGCACTGCCGGAAACCTTCGGTCTCTCAGACATAGCTGGTAAGGGTACATTTCCCCACCTCTTCAATAGGTCAGAAAACCAAAATTATATAGGGGAGCTGCCGGCAGTAGAGTTCCACTTTGTTAACACGATGCGTGCAAAGGATCGCGAGAATTTTTTGAAATGGTATAACAAATAAAAAAACCAGCGTTATGTGTTTGACTTTTCAAAAGAAATTGTTAGCTATTGCGCGATGGATATCACAATATTGAGACCTGCTTGTATGGCTTTTTGGGATATGTTCATCTCTAGTGGTCGTGTTTGCTCGTTCGACAAGAGTACCACTATTGCGTCAGCTTGTTTTCACGTTTTTCGAAAAAACTTTTTGAAAGATGAGACTATAGGTATTGTTCCATGTACAGGGTATAGATGGGCACATAAATAGTCAAAAAAGCCGTCTCATGGCTTGTTTGGATGGAACAATATCTTGGCCACCCGATTGTACATGCCGGCCGCTCCCGCGAATTCAGATTACCACAGAATTTCTTGATTGATGGTCACTATGAAAGTCTTGCTGGTAAGCATGTATTGCAGTTTCACGGCTGTTATTGGCATGGATGCCCGAAATGTTTTCTCGTGAATAGGGATAAAAAAAGACAGACGGTGTATCAATGGATGAGCGTTTTGAAAGAAGCAAAGCGATAGCTGACAAAATCCGAGCCGGCGGTTATGTTTTGAATGAAATTTGGGAATGCGAGTATTATCGAATGATAAAAAGAAATGCGGAAATGGCAGTTTTCATGCGAGATCATCCTCTAGCCTGCATAGAGCCGTTAAATCCCCATGACCCGTTCTTTGGAGGCCGTACCGAAAATATGGTCACGCTATATGATGTAAAAGAAGGTGAAGAGATACGTTACGTCGACGTTTGCTCGTTATACCCGTACATCTGAAAATTCGGTAAATAACCCCGTCGGGCATCCAAAAGTTTATATAGGCGATGAGTGTATGGAGCTCACGGGCCCCGATTATACTGATCTATCGCGTGTAGAGGGTCTCAAGAGATGCGTTGTGCTACCGCCGCGCAATCTCTATCACCCTGTATTGCCAGTACGTATGCATCATCGCTTGCTATTCGCTCTTTGCCGTAGTTGCTCTGAAATAATGAATCAGGAAAATTGCGGACATGAAGACCAGGCGGAGCGCGTTTTTGAGGGCACGTAGTTTGTCGATGAGGTACGGAAAGCTATTTCGTACGGGTACAAAGTGCTGCGCGTGATAGAAATTTGGTAGTATGAGGTCACGCAATTTAATCGCGATATGGGTGAGGGCGGGCTATTTGCAGACTACATCAATACGTTTCTTAAAATTAAACAGGAAGTAAGTGGCTGGCCCGAAAATTGCCTGGAAGACGAGCCTTCAAAAGAACGTTACATTGCCGCATTTGAGAGGGCCGAGGGTGTTGAGTTAAATCGTAATAATATAAAAAAGAACCCAGGATTACGCTCCGTAGCTAAACTCTGTTTAAACTCGTTTTGGGTAAAATTCGGTCGGCATGAAAACTTACCGCAAATCCTAATAGTCTCGACCCGCAAGAAACTTATGGAGCCGTTGGCAGACCCAGAGTACGAAGTCACAGGAGTATTGCCTGTAAATAATCAAATATTGTACGTCAATTATATCAAGACTGAGGCGGCTGTAGAGTCATCTCCTATTGCTAACGCTGTTGTTGCTGCATACACCACGGCTCCAGCGAGATTGAAATTGTATTGCTACCTCGAAAAATTGGACCGCCGCGCCCTATACTGTGATGCCGACTCTCGCATTTATGTAACGAAAAAAGACCCTAACGAATCCGAGCCACCGATCAGGCAGATTCTGGGTGACCTAACGGACGAGCTTATGAAGCACGAGGACGCTAGCTATATTGAATCGTTTGTGTCCAGAGGCCCGAAATTTCATTCTTTTATTGTCCGACGACTCGACGGTTTGAAAAAAAGGGGTGCAAGGTTAAAGGAATAACGCTCAATTTTGTAAATAGTTCTTTGATAAACTACAAATCCATACGAGAGTTTATAATTGGAGGGAGAGTCGACCCAATTGAATTAGAGTATGATGCGATTCGGCGTACAGTATTTCACCAGGTCGTCACGCGTCCCGAAACAAAAAAGTGTAAGCCGTCGAGTGTGAAACGGCGCCGCGATGGGGCATACGCATCCTTACCATACGGCTATTGTAACTAGATAGATACTACCATATATATATTCTGTTAATAATAAAGAATACCATATAAGTTTTACTGACCAAAAAATTTATGATTTTTCAATAAAGCTTTCTATGTTGAATTATCTTGTTTACCCGATTTCTCAATTAATAACCTCATTCAACAGGCTGAGCAGGAAAATGTTCGGTCATTCTGTAAAATGAATACGCGGTGGAAGCATCCGTGGACATCGATGATTTGCGGCCCCACGGGCTGTGGTAAAACGTATTTTGTGAAAAAGTTTTTAAAATTCATTGCGCAAATAAGCAGCGAGCCGTTTCAAATAATCATTTTTTATTACTCTGAGTGGCAGCCAGCATACACGGAATATAGTACTTCAATCGAATTTCACGAGGGACTGCCTCAAGCTGAAGATTATGCAAACGATTCACGGGCTCAACTCGTTATTATCGATGATTTAATGCGTGAAGCATCGAACAATAGTGTTGTCGATCTATTTACCAAGGGCAGCCACCACAAGAATTTGAGCGTAATTTTTATTACGCAAAACTTATTCCACCAAGGCCACGGACAGAGGGATATTTCGCTGGCGCTCCAGGTGTATCCGGAAAACCCTCGGTTTTTACAAGAGGTTCATCATGATGCCACGTCCAAGCCACGGCTATTTATTACTAGATTTGAAATAATTCACTCCAGATAATTGTAGATTTCGGACCGCCATTTTTCCCGGTGACCCTCATCATTTCGTTTAAATACCGCGAAAAAAGTTAAAAAGTGGTGACACAAGCTGGGAGCTGCCAGTTCTACGGTTGTAATGGCTCGCAGAGGATCACCTCTCTGCAAGAAGCACGTTGCAATATTGCAAGCCCTTCAGCATCTTAATAAGAAGCAGCGAGAGGCTGTTTTGCGTAAAGCGGACCCCCAAATAATACGGTCTATTTGTAAATGGGCGTTAAACGTTCTTCGCGTCAATGTACCTTTGAAGCCTGAACAGCGGAAAAAACTACAGCAACAAGCACCTGTTCTTCGACGTTTAGCAGCGAAAAAAGGCTACTGGAAGAGCAAAAAACGCTTTGTCGTCCAGAACGGCGGCTTCTTACCATTTTTGCTAGCACCGATATTGGGCACCGTTCTCTCCAACCTCATTGGCGGTCGTTAATAATGGAGCATGCGAAGAAAATGGTGCTCATACTGGCTGAGATTTTATCAAATGGGCGTGCACCAAATTATTCTCAGACAATTTTTGGCCATGAAGGTGCCGCGTCTCCAGCAGCACGAGCTATTGGCTCCACTCTAAGCAGACAAGACATTGAGATGAACGAAATTTTGAATTCCGATTCATACAAAGACGAGCGAGAAAAGTGAGCCGCGTATTTATCTGTGCTGCAGCGTTACCTCCATTTTGGGGACGGTGAACGAACTCAGCAACACCTTGCTCTCTTAAAGCAGGAACCACCACCCTGGATTTCAAAAAAATCGAAGAAGATCTCACACGTATGCATGATTCCATCATAATTGAAAGTGTACCGCTGAAATTTCGCGGCAAAGCAAAACTTCTGCTGAGACGTTTACATGACGCAGCACCAACGAAATTCTCTTGGAATTCAGCGGATGTTGTTTCCGTGGACGGAAGAGAGATCAAGAACTCAATTATTGTTTATCGCGTGAATGATGCCATGCACGCGAGAAAAGCCGCCAAACCAATTGGTCGCGAGGCTTTCGCTAAATTTTTAAAATCAATTCAAACGCCGAGAGAATTTGTCGGGAATCAGGAATTATGGTTGAATTCCAGGGCAAACTCAACTATGCAAGGAAGACAGAGCGATCACAGCAGCAGCGATGGCGATGCCAAGATCAGCGACAATCAGCATTCCGAATTTTACAGTGGTAGCAATAACAGTGAATTGGAGTGCCGTGTGCAAAGTGGTGCTGGTACTGTTAATAAGAAAAGACGTGTAATCTGGGCTAGTCTCAAATAATAATAATAATAACAATAATAATAATAACAATGAAAATACTGGAAACGGCGTATTTTGATCCTTCCCATGAAGCATCGTTTTCAGGCGCAGCCAAACTGCTACGCGTTGCGCGTGCTAAAAAAATCGCCGATGCTGAGACAATAAATTGGCTTTAGGATTAGGAGGCTTACACGAAACACAGACCTGTGCGGCATCGTTTTCCCCGACGGCACTACAATGTGCAGAACATTGATGACGTTTGAGAGGCCGATCTCGTAGATCTCCGCTCAATTAAGAATGACAACGACAATTGCTTGTGGTCATAGATGTTTTTAGTAAATATGCGTGGGTTGAGCTTTTACGCGATAAGTCCGCTGCGTCTGTGGCGAAGGCGTTCGCGCGTATATTAATGAAAAAGAACAGTAATGGCAGAGTACCCGTTTCCCTGCAGACAGACAGAGGGAAAGAATTTGTAGGTTCTGCTTTCCAGAGTTTCTTGAAATCCCGTAATATCCAGTTTCGAATTGCGAGAAATCCCGACATAAAAGCCGCTGTTGTCGAGAGGTTCGACAGAACGCTAAAAGGAAGAATGTAACGCTTTTTTACATATTCTCGAAATAAACGTTATATAGACGTTCTACAAAACATTGTTAGGGCGTATAATCACGCGCGGCATAGTAGCATAAAAATGACTCCCTCAGCAGTGACCCTCGTTACAGCTGCTTCAGTGCGATCAAACCTGATTCAACGATACCGAAAGCCACAACAGCAGCAGCCTCCTAAATATAGAGTTGGTGATATTGCACGCATCAGTAGTTCAAAGGCAGCCTTTGCAAAAGGTTACGAGAGCGGCTGGACCAGTGAGTTATTCAAAATACATCGTGTATCGTATAGGTGCTGGCCTGTGGTATACTTTCTACGTGATCTTCACAACGAGGATATTGATGGTGTCTTTGATGAGCCTGAATTATCCAGAATGCAAATAAGAACGCCTGCTGAGCCAAAGAGCAATAAGGAGACGAAGACAAAGGGGTGGTCAAAATGAAAGACGAATTTTTTATCGTTTTACCCAGCAACAGTAGCATGAAATATTATCCTGATAATACGACAACTCGTTACACCACACATTCACCGCAGCCAGTATCTTTACACGGTAGATGGGCTGTGTCTCTAGCCGAAATACACATACCCATGACAATTTTACACGTACCTACTGATGCCGAACAAAATTTCATCCACGTCGTAACAAACATTGTGAACCTTACCAGCGGTAGCGCAGATATCGATTTTAGAGAGGATCGGGTTTGTGTAGCAGCAGGCGTGTACCATAACGTTGATATGCTTATCGAAACAATTAAGGGGAGACAGTCAGCGTCAAAATGCCAATTTTTTAATATCATTATAAATGTTCATGGCATTTGTGGACATTTCACTGATAGTCCACCATTTGATGTATCAAATGTAGCAACTTTTGACACTAGTTATAACCCTTAAGGTGCAGCGGTTCTCTCATAAATTAATTTTTTGATTTTCACACGCTGCGCGCAGTTCTGACCAAACCGCTTGACGGATCTTATCCTACGACGTCTCATTTTCTTTGTAAAACTTTTGCGGACCGCTTGAGCGTGTCACATTTTTTTTTTTTAGATCCTCATTTTGGAGTTACAGGCCACTTTTTGAATCTTTGACTTATTTTTGGTTTTTAGAGCACTGCACACAAAACAGTGTGCAGTTTCATTATAATAAAAATGTGCCGCACTCAAGCGGTCCGTAAAAGTGTTACAAAGAAAATGAGACGTCGTAGGATAAGATCCATGAAGCGGTTTGGTCAGGATTGCACGCAGAGTTTTTGAAGATCCAGGTTTTGGGAATCGGCCTCCGAAGTTGAAGGTATGAAAAAACGTTTCCTCAGTCCTTCACTCTACCGATTACTGCACCTGCATAACAAACAATATTTGTCATGGTTATTGCATGCAGAACAAAAATTTTTTAACACGCTTTTCACGATTTGTTCTTATTTATGATTTTAATTATTTTTAATATTTACATATAATCTTACACCAAAAATGCTATAAATTTATTACAATAGAACCTCCAATCCGTTGACAGTTTGAAGGTTATACTGTTCATATCAGGCACAAAATTGAATTCACTTACTGGAAAAAATGTAAATAAATATAAAAATCGATTCGATTATTTAGTAACGACGACGAATACCATTGTCTTTACAAATAATTGAATATAATAAACATATGAACTGACGTATCACTCACCACTGTAAAACTGCTCGTGTCGTTTGTCGAGATCGAAGAAGCACTTTCACGTAATTTCTCGATCGGTTTAGATATTTTACATTGCTATTGAAAAAATAAATAACCACTCGATAAAAATAAGTGAATACAGAAAAAAAATAATAAACCACCCGTGAACGTTTGTTTTCTATTGCAGCAGCAACAGTTTAGCATTTGCTAGTAACAAAAATTTACTAGTAAATTTACGAGGCAATTTCTGATCACTTTTGCGACAATTTTTTTGATTGGTCCGTAGTCACTCCTTTCAAACTTTTAATTGGCCTGCAGAGTTGTTAGCGTGCAGAGCGCGCTTATGTCGCAATCGCGCGATATTCAAATTCGATTCAACAGTAGAATAATTATTTTTTACCAACTCTACATGAATCTGGATGAATAATCAATTGTATATAAATATATATATATATATATATATTTATTTATTCATAATTGGTGAGAATATTTCTTTAGCGACTGAAGAAATATTTTCACTAAATATTATGATGATATTGCATATATATATATATATATATATATATATATATATATATATATATATATATTGTGACGTGACTTTTCTTAACGCATGAAAAGCCGACTCTTCGTGTCACAAAACAGCTCACGAGATCACTCAAGGATTGGGCGCCAGCTATCGCAATAAATTACGATAGCAAATTTATATTTCCTTGAGTTCTCTCGTGAGTTCAACAATTTCGCCTGGCTAGCTGCCCTTGAGGATGGTAGAGGGGCGCGGTTAGGGATCGTTGGAAATTCTACAATAAATACTCTTTGCAGCAAGTTCGGGAAACACAACGCTTACTTTATTAAACTGAATTTATACGATCAATCAAGAAATCAAAATTCACAATACCACAAGTTCCCGTTTTCTCTGAGACAAAATCCTTATTCTCTAATACAAGCTCGCGTCTCGCTTCTATACAATTTAAATATTCTCTAGAAATATCCTTGAGATCTCGTTCTCGCTTTCTTTAATACTCGAATAATTAATTCCTCTCGGCCTCGTGGCAATATCGCGCTCCAATCTCAAAATGGCCGATATCTACGGTTTTCTCCGTTCCAACACTCTTGTACAAAATGGCCGCTGTTTTACGATAGCTCCCGATTTTACTCAGGCCGAGAGTTCTAAACAAATTACGCTAATTAACCTATGGACTCTCGCTTCCGCACGAATAGATATTGAATCCCTCTCGGCGATTCTATTAATTTAACACGCGAACGGTAACTCGCGAATGATTTTACTCGCGGACAAGATTCTAATTTGGCCGCGCGCGTCAACTCGTCGTCGAGACAATATTGCTTCGTTTTGGGACACTTTTACTCCCGAAAATGCCTCTACTCGCGATTTTCCTCAATTCCACAACCAAAACGAGCAAAACGACGTTCTTACCGGTTTGTTTTCAGCAGGATGGTCCCGTAATGCAGCGGGAACCCAATCTTTGATATATATTCGGCAGACGCGCTTTTCTTGCTCGGTACTCGATAACGGCGCGATTCCAACGTCCTTCCCCGTTCGGTACGGCGGCTCAAGTCCCCGAGAGAACTTTCGTGATCGCCCTCGTAAGCTCTGATTTCTACCCCCACCCTTAGGTGATTCGAGTCGAATGTTAGCGCGATTTGATAATCGATTGCGCGATTGATTCGAGGCGGCAGATAGATCGATGGCACGAGCGATAGAACAAGAGCGCGATCGATTCTCTCTCCAGAATTACGGACGAATGACGATAATAATAATGTTTCTCTCAAGCTGTGCGATATGACGCACAACCACGCGACGACGTTGAATTTGGCGCTCTCTCAGCGATGATGCCGAGAGCGACAACGATGGATGATGTTGGTGGCTCTCGTCGATGATGACGGTATGGCTCACGTACGTGGGCTACGTTGCTCATGGTGTTAGTGGCGAGAGCATCGAATATTGCTCTCGCTGGCCCTTCTCGTTCTCGGTTAAGCTGTTGCGCAGACGATGGTGTTCTCGATGCCGTCGTCGTGTCGGTAACGGCGGGAACCGCCGTTTTGCTCAAGAGAATTTTTCGGAAATACAAAATTAAATTAATATCTAACGACAAGTTAACAATTTGGCCCTGGTTGTATCGCTCGAGAGGGACTCGGCCTGGGAGCGAGGTTGTACCTCGCGCGTTATCGAGTTCCTTTGTGACTCGCAAAAATACGACGTCACAATATATATATATATATATGGGGCAATCTAAGTGAAATCGAGGAGTCACTTCCCTCAGGTAATCAGATCCTTTTTCGCATTGATTCTACTTTAAAAATAGCCTGATTTTTTTACAGAATTATTCTGACACTCCTTTAAGTGGCACGTCGATCGCTTGTGTGTAAAAAAGGAATAACTGAAAAAGCACAATTTTTAAAATTATGCAATTTTTCTACAGATTCTGGGTTATAAATAAGTAAGATCTATTATGATTAGAAAGTGGGATGCGGCTAACTCACATTTGTTCAAATAATTTTTTTATTTTCAGTTTCTAAAATAAAATTAAAAATGTAATTCTTAATATTCCTTATAGAAGTAAAAAATAAAATTAAAATAAAACATATCTTGAAAAATTTCGATATTTTGCATATTTTTCAAAATAAATGAGATTTTTTTTTTTCAATAAACGATTTTTCTCAATTACTTTGGAAAATATGCAAAATATCGAAATTTTCCAAGATATGTTTTAATTTCATTTTCTTTTCACTTTTATAAGGAATATTAGAAATTTTCGTTCTATTTTAGCAACTAAAAAAAAAATTATCAAAAAAATATAAGGCAGTCGCATCTCACTTTCCAAGCATGATATATATTACTTATTAATTATCCAGAATCTGTGGCAAAAATTGCAGAATTTTGAAAATAGATTTCTCAATTTTCAAAATTCTTTTATTACAGATTTGCCTGTGTTACGTCAAAAATGGGAGTTTTCACGAACTATTAATGATTTTCGACGTATGACGTGCTGAATTTGATTGAGACTCTCTAGTCGTGGAAAATAAATTTCAGTACTACTCCTGGAAACAATCTCGAACACGTCTGCCCCTGTTTTTGAGTCTAACCTCTCGGAAAGTTACTCGGGGAATGGGCTTGGAATCACTGTTTAACTTTTTATCGCGTCGAGGTCTATTGAATTTTCAGATCTTTCGCTACGATATAATTTACTATTAACTTTGCCACGGGGATCCTGATCGTTACTTTTATCGAATGACGGGGTGATTGGGGGAAGATCGATCGGCTTTAATTTGTAAATAATTACCGCATGTTTAAGGATTTCAGTGGAAATAATTTTGGGTTTTGGAGTCTCTCTAGTTATTTCTGTTTCTGTAGGCAATGCCCGTACTCCGTGATATTTTGATCTCAATCTTTGAACAGGGTTTAACCTTTTTGGCCACGGATTCGAATATATCGCGTCGAGTTTACGTATTTGATACCTTCGTCCGGCTCTGCGTGTTCTTTTCTTTTTGCGCGGTACTGGAGGGTTGATTCTCATGGAATTTAAAGGAAGAGTATCCAGGGTGAATTTCCGGATGAGCGTGCAACCTGACGCAACTCTAGTCCCAACCAGATCTCCGCCGAGGAAAAAGAAGGAATACGAATATTTGGTGAGCGTGCAACCTGACGCAACTCTAGTCCCAACCAAATTTCGCACAAGGATAGGTAAACGAATACTTGGTGGGCGTGCAACCTGACGCAACTCTAGTCCCAACCAGATCTCCGCCGAGGAAAAAAGAAGGAATACGAATATTTGGTGAGCGTGCAACCTGACGCAACTCTAGTCCCAACCAAATTTCGCACAAGGATAGGTAAACGAATACTTGGTGGGCGTGCAACCTGACGCAACTCTAGTCCCAACCAGATCTCCGCCGAAGAAAAAAAGAAGGAATACGAATATTTGGTGAGCGTGCAACCTGACGCAACTCTAGTCCCAACCAAATTTCGCACAAGGATAGGTAAACGACTACTTGGTGGGCGTGCAACCTGACGCAACTCTAGTCCCAACCAAGTTTCCGCACGGGGGAAAATAAAGCAAAGAACACGAATTCTCGGATGAAGTACAGATTTACACAACCACACTGAATCTTGCGATCGAATGAATTAAACAAATAATAGAGGAAAAGAGAGAGAGAGAGAGAGAGGGTTCTTACCTTTTTTAGAATTTAATCGTTGGGGCAAGGAAAATTCCTTGGATTCAACTTATTTAATTGTTTAAATTCTTGATAAAATTCCGGAAGAAAAGAAAACTCAGATAAACCTCGTTCCGTGGTTTTATGACGCGTCACTGGTTTATTACTTTCGCGAACCTTTGCACTGAATCGAATGTAAGAACGAATAGATACCGGCGTCCACATTAATAAAATAAATAGGGGAAAAACGAGCCGTATAATTTTTTTGTCAATATTCCCAAATAAATTTCCTTGATCCACGTCGTTTAATAAATTAATTAAAAATCGAATTTTTTTGTTTAAAGAGTTATGTCGCCAACGCCATGAGAATAATCGAAGGTAAAGATTCACTTGAGTAAAATTGGGCCTTTCTCCAATAAACGACAAAGGTTTATTGAAATTTATTAATTTCCGTCCGAATAGATGAGCCTCACTGAATTATAATTTTCCGGAGATAAAACGTTGCACAATCACGAAAATGATTTTATAAAAATAAATAGAGCTTCACTTACAAAGTCAGATGCTTTCCTGATGGGAAGGGTGATACCATTGGTAACCGGTGATGATCCGGACGTGAAACGATGAGGAGATCGGCGAGTGCTCAAGGGCGTGGCAGGTAGATGACGAAATCGAAGAAAATGTTGATGCACAGATTTTATTTTTTTGAGATCCAATTTTTATTTTTAAATTATTAAAAGAATAAAAGAATGGTTTGCACAATAAGATCAGTCTTAAAATTTCGCGAGTTATTTAACAATGAGCGCGATTTGTACTTTTTCTAACAATTCGTGGATTGCAGTCGTCAAAGTGAAATAAATGAAAATTATTAAACAGAAGATAATAACTAAGCAAAGTAAAATGAAATAGAATAAAACGAGATCCAAAGTCCTTTCCCACATTCAAAGAGTTGATTCGAAATTCGAGAATAAAATGAAAAGTTGATTCTACTTCGATTCAGAAATTCAAGACTTGAAATTCCAAACAGAAAAAAAACCAACTTCCCTCGAAAAATCGAGTGAAAAATTCTAAGTCCAAAAGCGAATTGTTTCGGAAAAATGCCGAACCAAGAACGTCTTTGTCGAAAATTTAACAAGTTCAACTCAAGAATGGTTTCGGAGTGGACGATGAATTTAGAAGTTTCCAGGTCGGAAAAAAATCGAAGAAGTCTGTCGAGAGCGCTTTTTCCGCGCTTTATATACCCAGCGATCCACGCCACCCCGATCGATTTTGGTGGGGATGGTGTGAGCAAGATAGAAGATGCATTTTCCCCTATGAAATCTATTCCCCGCTTTCGCGAGCTTCCCTTAGAGATTGGGACGCGGTGAGGGCGCTAGCGTAGATCGCTGAGTGGGTCCTATGCGTGTGTCGGTATCCCTGAACACATATACAGGCATATGCATGTGCCTCACGCTTTTTACATTCTTAGTTCGTAGACAATGTTAATTCCTTATGATAACAATAATTTTAACATTATGAATATTTTTACGCGCTTATTCTATCATTTACAAAGTCTTTTTTCTTTGTAGTTAATATTTTATGCGTTTTGTTAAATTGGTTGTTCTTTCTTTCCGTTCTATTGTTTGTTAACTATTTTTTTAATTATGCCATTTTTATTTAAAATAAAATATATGAAGTAGCGATCTTAAATTATTTATAAGTGTTTTTATGCGATATTTTTGCGTGTTGAACTTAAATTTATATTATTATAAATAAATGGTTAGACGATTTAATAATTTCTAAGGTGACAATGTTTAAACATTCTCGCTAAAAAATTGAACCTGAGTCTGAAAGATCGTTTTTCCTTGGTTTTCCATATTACATTTTTTTTAGGGTGTGGTCGCATAAGCCTTCTCGTATGAGTCGACCAGAAAAGAGGGGAGGGTGGATGACTACGGCGCATGACTAAAGAAATCTCAAGTCCCCTTCGTGCCTTCTTTTCCTCCAAGAAAGAGATAGGTGAAATATCAGAGTGGGTGAAAAAGGAGGGTGGCTAGAATGAGGGGTTGGAGTGGGGAGAGATTCGAGCGATCTCCGGGTAGCGACTAGAGCCAAGTCTCCCGTTCCACCGCGCAAGCCCCGAGGAACGTCGAAAGAGGGGTGGGGCCTTATGTAACTGGGTCTTGCCTCTGAACGTTTGGCTTCTTTCTTTCCTTTAGATTTTAACATAGGAAAATATTATTTTGATTTCTAAATTATTCCTCTTTAACAATATAAGTTTTTACTTGTTTCTCTTTGGGTTTGATTATTGGATTTAACATTAAATCATCTATCGGATGAGTTCGTAATTCAGAGTACAGTGCAAGGTTTCATTTTGCAATTATATTTTTATTGATTAGTTGCTCAACATATGACTTATATTTGTTTGACTTTTCTTGATTTAGGGAAAGTAATGATTGGATGAGTAGTTTTTACCCTGAAACCTTTTTTGCACATATCTCTGTACTTATACGCACACAGATGAATACACACATATATATATATACATATATATCCCTATAAATGTGTGCGTAATCCTGTGCCTGTTTCCTCATGAACTGTACAATGGGATTTTTAAAGAGAGGGCCTGGGATTGTTGGCCCACGCGACGCGAGAGTGAGAGAGAGAGAAAGAGAGAGAGAGAGAGAGGGAGAGAGAGAGAGTCATGAAACGGTGGCTTCACGCAAACGCCTTAGTCCCTTTAAAATATTTTTCTATTGCCCTTTGCATTCTTGTGGGGCCATCTTTTCAGAGATTTTCGGTCAGTAACGTGAATTTCTGTTTTATCATGGAATTGAACGGAATAACCCTGGAAACGATGAACCTTCTTTTTACAGACCTTCAAGTTTTTATCTTTGTTTTTGGTAGCAATTACGTTGAAGAAATGAATTTTAATGGCCGTTACGTCAGGACGTAACACCTGTAACTTTGCCATTTTTCAAAATTAGGGTCTATGGCTTGGTTAATAGGTGCAAGAGGGTTTGTAAAACGTAAAAAAAATAAAAAAATGAAAACGATTTTTTTCCAATTTCACGCTGACCCAACCCCCTTAACGAGATATCGTGTGTGTCTGGTCATTTGAGATTCCAGCGCACACGCAACGGCCATGTGACGGCGACACGCATCTGTGATGACTGTAAGAAACTGGAGCATTCTTTTTATTTTTCCCCGGTCTTAAATAAAATTTTAGGCTTTACGCATTCTATCGGGATCGTTGTGCAGATTACCTCAACGTGTATAGGACAGCAAATAGCGGGCCTCACAAATGGAATCCACAATATGCTGTTTGTCTATACCAACATATGTGAGCCCTATATTACAGGAGATGTCCATATACCTTTGCTACGGGTCTTATCAGCCGATGCCTCTGATAACTACAATTACGGATCGGTGAAAATCAAAAGCTTCTCACCACCATGCTACGTGCCTCTTCTGTGCACTAGTTTTTGAACAATTGACATTGATATAAGGGATGAGTTTGGCGCCCCGATACCATTCGAGCATGGGACGCTCACGGTGACATTACAATTCAAGCGCGTTGATTGATAAAAATGGATTATTACGGTTAGCACTTTGAAGCGCAGGTTGGCGGTGGTGGTGCTAGGACAAGCTATGGTGGCATTAGTCACGTATACATCGGTTCACCGAATCAGCGTGGGCACGGTATTAACAGCTTTCTTGGAGGGCTCTTTTGTAGCTTCATACCATTATTAAAATAAGGAGCGCGGGCTGTCGGTAAGGAAGCGCTGCGCTCGGGTATCAATGTAGCTGGTGATATAATAGACAGCGGGATAAGACCAAGAGATGCTTTCATAACGCGTCTGCGTGATTCAGGACAGAATTTAAAGCGGAAGGTGGAAGATAAAATTAATACTCTCATGCAAGGGTCCGGTTATAAGGTAGATAAAATCATGAAATTGTTATATTCCGCTAGTGGCAGCGCAGCACGTCACATCGGCGTAAAGAGAAGGAAATCTGCATCAACGAAGAAGAGGAAGAGGAAAAAGAGCGGTAAAACATCATCGGTAAAAAGGTTAAGGGCAAAAACCCGAGGAAAGAAGAAGAAGAAGGCACTGAGGACTGTCGCAGATATTTTTGCTTAAAAACGGTCTCCTCAATATGAGGAAAAAATGGCTTTCTTACACGCCCACTCGTGCGAGTGTTTGAAGTCTGAGCTCAAACTATTTATGCTGCCTCCAACTCAGACCACGACTGAGGGCACGCAGTGGGTATACTATGAACCTATTTCATCCTTGACCGATGATTCACCTATTGAGTTTATGGTGCCGGGGCAGAGTGATGACTATATTGATCTTGCCCATACCATACTGAGTACGCGTTCAAATAAATACAAGGACAAAACCAAAGGACGGTACTGCTGCTGCTGTCGTAGCCGGTCCCATCAATAACCTGCTACATTCAATGTTCAATCAGGTCGATGTTTTTTTGAACCAAAAGCTTGTATCGCCTCCTGAGAACGCTTATGCATACCGAGCATACATTGAAACTCTGTTAAATTATGGGGCTGATGCAAAGACCTCCCAACTTACGAGTGTTCTCTGGTATAACGATACAGCCGGTAAAATGTACGATGTTGCGGACGCTAATATTGGTCTTCAAAGGTTAAAGCAATATCGATGCGCGCTGGCATGTATGGTGATACTCTGGATAATGTCATACTCGGTCAACTACCAAAACGTATAATAATAGGCTTCATCAATAATAAGGCCTTTAATGGCGATCGTAAACTGAACTCGTTCAACGTTGATAATTACGGTATCAATTATCTTTCGTTGTACACGGACGGTGTGCAGATACCGTCCAAACCTTTAGAACCTGACTTCCAAAACGACAACCAGTACGTGGATGCCTACCATACTTTATTCTCCGGCACAGGGATTCATTTTCTCAATCAGGGCAATAGTATTTCGCGTACGTCTTACCCTTTGGGTTATTGCCTGTTTGCATTCGAACTCACCCCCGATCTCTCGGCCAACAGTAGCACCCATTGGAATTCGGTAAGGCACGGCAGTGTCAGAATAGAAGTACGCTTCCAAAAAGCTCTCGCATCGACAGTTAATTGCATAGTATACGCGGAGTATGATAACGTGCTGGAAGTCGACGCATCCAGACAAGTAATTGTGGATTTCAACGGTTCATCCGAAAATCATTATACACATAGCACCGAATCGTTTGGGTCACCTCCCAGCACAAGGCGGTTGAGTCTTCAGTATGCGCTGGTGCTTTGAAGAATTACAACGTGCGTCATAATGAATATCGTGATTGATATACAGGGCTTAAAGGACAAATTTAACAACTTCATACTGAAAGAAGTTGCTGTTATCTCGATCGAGTCTGATTTTTATGCTCACTGGCTTGTAGCAGCATCTTATTCCGATAGCGAGCTACAGTCACACATACAACGACAAAACAAATGGTTGAAAAATAATCATTATGGTATGGAGCGGGGTAAAGGCACCACGCCTTTTTATATGATGTTGAAAATATTCTGAAGAAAATTGCGGCTCGGTCTACCCGAATATTCACAAAAGGTAATGATAAATCGTTGTACCTGGCACATATCACAGGATGCTTTATTATAAATTTGGAAGAAGACGATGAAGTACCAGCATTCCGTAATCTACCTGCAAGCGAAACATTCTGCATATACCACCGTCTGCTCCGCAAAAATGAGAAACATCAATGTTCTTTGAATAATATAACAAGAATCAAGAAGTTGCTTTGTCACCAAGACCGCTACAGCTCCTTGTGAGAGTATAGGACGACCATGACGTGGAACGTGGGTCTTTCGGAGCAAGAAGACCGAGCCAAGCGTCTCCTAAAAAATCTTTCTGCCCTGGCTTGTTATGAACAGCCAACAAATTCTACGAGCACTGCAGCATATTCAAAATCACGAGATAGGAGTGTACCCAGCGGATCGTACCCCGAAGGTGTGGACGAAACCGACAGCTCTTGTAGTTAATACCGATGGCTACAAACAGCCAGGAGCCCACTGGGTCGCCCTCTACGTCGATCGAGATGGACACGGATGGTTCTTCGATGCCTACGGGCTCCCTCCGATCGTCCCACAGCATCTCAAACGACTCCAAAGCAACTGCAAACTCTTGCGATACAACGATACTCAATTTCGGGGTCCGGATTCGGAGTGTTAGTCCACGTAGTAAATCGAAAAGTGAAACTTTTCTGGTGGAGGAAGGTGGAAACTTAATGTAAGACTAATTCGATGCCGCTGAATTCAATGGTGATAATCATTTTGCTGTGCGGTCCCGGATTTGTTGTAAATAAACAATTGAAATTTCAAATGCGTTTATTTCAGAACGTATGCATTTTATCAAAGAAATGTATTGAACAAAAGTTGTAGAGAATTAAAAAATGCATAAAAAAGTCTCAGAACTCCATCTTCGTATCTTCAAAAACAAACGAGTATTATTGAAAATAATATGCAAGCCTTAGACATGCCCGTTTGGGCTAGTGTGAATACGGCAGCCACCAATCACCGTGCGGCGCACTAATACACAGCGCGGCGGCGTATAAAATACACGGGCTCGGACTGTAGTGTAAGTGCGGCCGCGCGTTCCCGTCCGTGTGCACTACCACACGGAAACCATCCACAGTGGGGCCAAATCCCAAAAAGCTGGCCAAAAGTCGAAAAATAAAGTTTAAGTTTCGGTAATTTTTAGTCGTGGGTTAGGTGGGGGAAGAGTCCGAAGGTCAAATTCTTGGCATCAGCGGGCCCTATACCTGCTTTTGTACAGCAGTTGAAAGGGAGCCCTCGAGCGAGCTCGACGACGCGTCGTCCAGTAAATGACCATTTCAACGCTGTATTGAACAGGACGTCAAAACTTTACAATATATCCGATTCGAATTTTTTCGAATGGAATCAACAGCTGAAAGTGAGTAGAAAATCATTGTGTAACTGAAAATTGATAATAATAGTTCATGCGATAATAATAAATGAATCATTTGTACGAAAATTCACGGAAAATTACAAGTGAAAATTCTAAAAACGTAGAGAAAAGTTGATAAGTTCCACAATGTTCCACGAGCTGATATCACATGTTGTAGATGGATGTATTATTGAATGGAAAACATCGAAAATGGCTGCGCTTAGCTGCGCGCGTGTCATTGCTACGAGTTTTTGCAATATAAAACATAGTTTTCTGAATTTCGTACATTAACGACGCGGAATGTCTTTCTTGAATTGAATCTTTTTCTTGAATTTTATTGCGATCTTCATTATACACTGAAATACATTGGCACCCATCCAAGCAGCGTGTCGCGGTCGGTCGAGTTGAAGAGCGCTATATCTATATATGAGGGATTCTCTGTCAACTCAGCCACTTTTTTTCGACCATCTCAGATGTGCCCCATAATTGGTTATATTAAAGTGCTACTATATTGTGAATTTCTTCACATTTTTAAATTGAAAATTTTACAAATCGCCGTTTTCTTTCCAAATGAATATATCTCGGAAATTTGAAGTAATTGAAAAAAAATGTCTGCACATAAAAGTTGTAGTTTTGTGTTAGCATTCGAGCGGAATATTTGAAATAGTTTTTACGTTCCGGTAACGCTGATTTTTGAATGATAGAATGATTATTTTTTTATTTAAAAAAGGCCACTTTTTTTTACTGAAAAAATTAGTCTTTCAGTATATCTGACGATATCGCGAAAAGATCACTAGAGTGACACGGATCGAGGTTCTAGGGTAAAAAAATGAAACCACACAAATTAATTTTTTTTTCTACCGAAACCTGTGGCTGAGTTGACAGAGAATCCCTAATATGCCTCTTAGTTATTTGGTTAAGCCCCAGAGAGGAGAGAATATCAGAGAGTTTAATGTATTGAGTTCTATGGACCATAATTCATTTTTATGCATATTTTATTTTTATTTTCAAATAATATTTAAAAATAAATAATAGAAACGAGGTTGAATATGGAATTATCCATCTATATAGATATTATATTTTTCAATTTTAGAATTATTCGCTGATGAACGTGGAGGATGTGGCTTAACAAGGAAGGAAATTTTTTCGATCACGAAAGGTCACCTGAGTGGAGAAGTGCCTGAAACGTATGCAATAATCGAAAAATTTGTGTCCACAAAATTGCAACGCCCTTTCGCTCTATCAGACAATGCAAAAACTGCCCTCCGCAAGTTGTTGTACCTTTTGCATAAAAAGTGGCAGCACGCATCAAGACATGAAGAGAGATTTCTGCAACAATATTCTGAGTGATTGAGCGTGTTTGTTTCTTTCGAAGAATCAAAAAAATCTTCGGAAAAATCTGCAAATTTGGGTCGGCCTTCTTCAGAATTTGTAGAGTCTAGTGACCGGACAAAACGAAGGAGGGCTGAAGAATTACGCACAAGAAATACTACGGACGAATTAACGTATGCCCCTCAAATGAGCCTTCGATCATCCGGGAAATCAGATGCTGCCAAAATTGTCCGTGGTGTGGGACTGGGGAGCCCATCTCGAGCTAAGAAGTATAATAGTCGAAATAAAATTATCGAAATGGCAATATCAGCAGCTTCGGAATAGAAGCAAAGAGCAGAGCTGTGATTTATTTCCACCGTATAAATTGCCATATATAATAATAATAATAATAATAATAATAATAATAATAATAATAATAATAATAATAATAATAATAATAATAATAATAATAATAATAATAATAATAATAATAATAATAATAATAATAATAATAATAATAATAATAATAATAATAATAATAATAATAATAATAATAATAATAATAATAATAATAATAATAATAATAATAATAATAATAATAATAATAATAATAATGTCACGGTATCATACATAGAATTCCCCATATTTCATATATTCCTTTCTCACGCCATCCATCCACACTTCTCTCTTATCACTACTCTCTCACGCTCAAACCTTATTCCTCAGCATCTTCTAATCTCCTATATTGTCCTTGGTCTCACGGGCCTTGTTACGATGACTCGTGGCCTCCCTCCACTCGCCTGGACCCCAACTTCACCTCACTTCACTCTCCACACTCCTTCTTTTTTCCAAGCCTAAACTAGTTCATCTCCAACATCCACCTAATTAAGACGTGCACTCTCTCTGAACTCAACCATTCACACATTCAATAAACTTTCACTTAATATATACAACTTCAACATTATAATCATTTATTCAACCCGCTCGTCCATCACAAATTGGCGTCAGAAGCGCGATCCTGAAAAGCCCACATTAGTGGCGGAAAACGCGTGTAAAACTATTTCATCAAGTTACAAAGTGACAAAACACCAAGAAAACAAAAACGTAAAAAGCAGTTTAACAAAAAAAAACGAAAAGTGAAAGTGACAATAAAAATCAAGAGAGTGAAAAAAACCAATCAACAACGACTGAATAACCTTTTAAAACATCGATAAAACAACACCAAATTTTTTTTTATAACAGCAATCAAAAGTGAAAGAAGCAAGCAAATATTTTGAAAACATTGAAAACGACACAAACTTTTTAAAAAAACTACGTTCAAAAGTTAAAGAAAAAAGCAAACAAATATCATAAAAACATCGAAAAACGACAAATTTTTGTCTCAACGAAAAACGAGAAAATCGAAAAGTCATACACACAAGTGACAAACGAAAAAGGCAAATAACGTGGATAGTGAAAGGAGGAAAAAAAAACGAAAACGTGCAACGACAAAGAGAAGGAACGCCCCATATAGTGCATTGCATGAAAAACGCACTTAGTGAAATTTACAACAATGAAAACACGACTTAAAATAAAAACACAAAAATATAAGAACGGAAAATCAAAACAATATTCATAAGAACGAAGTTTAGACGCTTACAAAGTCACATTAAAAGACAAAAAACACGTGCAATTCATTCGGGAGTGCCAACTACGCAGATTCACAAAATATGACATTCAAAATTATGAAAAACGTAACATTTATTCGAAAAAGACGAAACACGTTCAATTAACGAAAAGTAACATTCAAAAGAAAATAAACATAAACCTCAATCGAAGCAGTGCAACGTGAGCAAAAATGCAGAAACATACATTTTACAAAAGTGAACTACACCAAATTTACAAACACGAAAAATACTTATCGACAACTACTCCGGATTCCAACGCATGCCACATACAGCATCGTTAAAATCTAACCAAGTCAACCACGCGTATATACACAACAGACAATATAAGTAAGAAGGAAGGAAGGAAGAAAACGAAATACGAATGAAAATGAAATAAAACCAGTTATGCATGTACAAATTATCTCCTTGGATCGATAGGTAAGGCCCTTTCAAACTTGAAACTTTTTTTTCTAACGTTTAAAATTTGTACACATCCTCGAGTACATTTGAAAATGTTCGTCACCATTACCTTTCGCAAGAACCATTGCGACACATGAGCAGATACATTAGCTGACTCTTAAATAACGCGAATAAATGCGATAAACCGAAACATACTATAATAATAGCAACCTCGAATCCATATATTTTTCTTTTTTCTCCCTTTCCTGTTAAAAGAAAAATTACTCTCATCACCACCTCATCATCGTACACTTATAATATGCACACAGAATGGGAATGAACGAAATAAATTCCGACTATGTAGAACCTTTATAGGCTGCAAATAATTTTTTTTCTTCTCTCTTTCTTCGACTCCGATTTCCGTTTTGAAATATTCTTTCTTGATTTATACTTTTAAAAGTAACTCACATAAATTCAAATACCATTCGAGTTTAAATATAGAATAAAAACAAGTTAAATCAAATTTTCCTCATGGGAAAAAACCGTACAAATTTAGGCCAAAAGACAGCTCGAGCTTAAAAGTACTCGCAAAAATTTGACCTCGCATTTCCCCATTCGGAAACAAAAGTAAATACAAATATAATTAAAATGGCATATGTTAGTGTAACTTTCCACGATATATATAACGCAATCCCAACGTTTGACGGCAAAAATATGCCCGTCGAAAATTTTATCCGAGCTTGCAAAAGAGCAACTATATTAATACCAGAAAGCGAACACGCACAGTTTCTCGCCATGATACATTACAAATTATCCGGTATTGCCCTCGATTTAGTAGATACAACAACATACACGACACTCAATGAATTATTTCGAGATCTAAAAGACTATTTCTGCGGTCCAATCGAACTTTGGGACCTCGAATCAGAATTAAAATCGATTGTTCAAAATCATAACGAACCCGTGTCAGAATATGCGATCCGAACACGAGTAATTTTACGACGTATTTTCGAAACACTTGAGGAACTCCACCCGACCGAAGCCGAACGATCATACCTCAAAAACAGAATAGAAGAAGTAGAAAAATCAGCCACCAGAGCCTTCTATCGAGGCCTTCTTGATGAAATTGGAGATCTTGTAATGAATGAAAAAAATGAAAATTTGGATACCGCCATAAAAGAAGCATTCAACATCGAATATGAACTACACCGACGGCAAATTATTAATCAACATCGCGTATGTAATGAACCCATTTATAGAACGCAAACTATGGCAGCGAAAATTCAGCTTGCCAAAACACAAAACATAACGCCTCAAAGATTTTGCGAATACCATCGATCCGACACTCATTTTACCTCAGAGTGCACAGCCATAAAAAAATTAAGAGAACGAAGTCAAAGACTTAAATATCAGAAATTCCGTAATAATTCACTAAATAATCCATACAAGTGGTATCGCAACAATTCGCGCCACCAACAATCAAACAACACGTTATCCCAAAATATAAGTAATCCCAGGAGCAACAACCGTAACAACAATCGATTTCGACACATTCACTACAACGGACAATCTGGGAGATCGTCAAATGAAATTTGCAAAAGTTCCCACGACCGACAAACTAACGAAAACGAACTAGAATTACGAAGACTTAATCAACAGATTCACGACCTCACAAAAATGATAACAAACTTACAAGAGAAACTCGATTACGACTCCATGCGAAAGCACAACACAAATGAAAATGACACCACTCGGGAGTACGAACAGGAACGTGAAAACGAACATTACTACGAAATTCATCTCAAACCAGAAAATTTTCCATCATCGGAGACGTACTATCCCGAGATCTCGTCAATATTCTCTCCGTCGAAATTATCCAACTTCGTTAATGACGAATGGTCTCATCAGGGAAAGAAACGTCCAGTCTACAATTTCAGAAAAATTTGCTGGCAATTCAACCCCCGAGAACGTAAAACTTTTAACGCAAGAAAAGACGTATTACAAAGCATCGATATGAAAACGGAACAAGAATCATACAATACAAACATCGAACATTACAATTACGGGAGTTCACACCCAAGAATAAACAAATCAATTAACAACAACAATTATCGACTCATCAATCACTGAAGAAGAGATTGAACTCACGGTAACCGACACGGCAAACTTTAAAGGATAACTCTCCGGATAATCATGAAGCTCAACGGCAACAACCAAGGAAAGTATACGGACAATTCTTCATGAAGGAAAAAATTATTACACAATCGAAAAAACCTCAACAAGCGTATCATAACACGTCTGACGAGGAAACGGCAAACCAAACAGGCAAACAACTCAGGAAACGAGAATGAACCGTAACAATTTATATCGATAGTAAAGAAGACGACGAAAACGTCGATACAATTAGAAGTACGGAAAATTAATGATAATACGGTCTAACACGGCCGAGAGCAAAACGCTCGATGCATACGCAAACGTTACGAATTAACAATCCGTCGCTCGCAACCGGGGACGAAATAAAAAAAAAAAGAATCAATCGGCCCATGTCGGCTAGTGAACAAAAAAAAAGAGAAAATAAAAGAAACAATCGGCCCAAGTCGGCTAGTAAAGATACAAAAAAAATGCAATGATAACATTAATAATTACAACACCCACGGAGGACCCAGAGTCTTCAACAATAATGAAAATACGACGACAAAGTAAACGAAACAGGATATGAGAAGGCAATCGATATAGGAAACAAAGCGGCAAACAATAGGAATCGATCGAAAGGGAACAACACCAATAATCAAACGTGGACCCGAAGGACCACAAGTAAATCATCGATTACACTGGACACAAAAAAAACGCGCGTACATTCTGTCATCATCATAATCATTAGACAAATAAGATAGCGATAAACTTTCTCAAATATTCAAGAACAATTAAAACATGGTCAACAAAAAATTCACATGCAGCAAAGGAAGTAGAACGATTAGAGCACCCAAGTTTTCTCCTCCATTTGCTTCGTCCAAATGAAGAGAGACGAACATGCTCTTAAACGCAGTTTAGAAAATTTGGAATACTTGATTTCTCAATTATATAAAAATAATAATGATAATAATAGTACACATGTACACACAAAACGAATAATGGACTAATAGTAAAAGCATATAGATTTAGGAATATGCACAACTGAAATTGAACAAGTAGTTACTTAAATAGACGATTAGTTTTAGAATGCTATGCGAATTAATTAAGGAAAAATACCCGTGACATGACACGAATTTGAATCACAGAAACTTAGATCGATCTACCCAAATCACTCATACTAAACGCGACATACGAATACACCAATTGACCAATACTAACGACAAACATCATCCTTTTTTCGTATACCTTTAAAAATAATAATAATACTAATAATAACAACAATATACCAATCATTACACTAATTTTACTCAGCATTATATAAGTATTATTTTATAAGTAATTATACATAGTGCTTTACATTACTTTACTTTTATAATCAAACTTTAAAACATTCAAAGGAAGAGGAAAGAAAAATAGCCAATGCAGTTACATACTTTTACATATCTTAAAGTTCATATTACCATTCAAATCCAAGATCACCATATATCTTATCCTCCATTCTATAATCACATTAAAGTCGTCAAACTTCGATCAAAAGATAATAATATTTTGTTAAAAGAAAACCGCACGCGTATCGCTCATTCGTCGCACTGATCAAGTGAAAATCGAACCTTTACAGATCCAAGCTAACACACCTTTCCCCACTAACACAATGCTAATAAGTACTTAGACTGTTTCAGGAAGACCACAACTTGAATAATCAAATAACAAATTTGGAAACAATATGCAATATATAATCTAACAAAGTAAACAATCCGCAAACATTTTGGAACAATAACTGACAGGAAACTAAGGAAGAAAACAACTAATAACAAGAACGAATTACTGATGAATATACCACCGACAACCGAAATTTAGCAGGAAAAACATGAATCATATTATTCTATTAAATTTAAGCATCCTTTTGACCATCCCTACCCAATTAACAAACCCACTCCACTAATACTTACACTAATGCAAGCTTTTAGTTACAGGTTTTACAGGATCTTTCAGAATATATATTATAAGAAGGAGAACCAAAAGAACAAGAAGACAAAAAAAATGAAATTACCACACTACAAGCCTTTAAAAAAAAAAAAAAAAACCATTTCATTATATCGAGCCACACATAAAACAAATTAAATGTAAAAACAATTTTCATTATATAGAAGCGATTCAAAAACTATTGTAACCTGCGATGGGGACCATCGTTTTTTTTAAGAGGGGGAGTGTCACGGTATCATACATAGAATTCCCCATATTTCATATATTCCTTTCTCACGCCATCCATCCACACTTCTCTCTTATCACTACTCTCTCACGCTCAAACCTTATTCCTCAGCATCTTCTAATCTCCTATATTGTCCTTGGTCTCACGGGCCTTGTTACGATGACTCGTGGCCTCCCTCCACTCGCCTGGACCCCAACTTCACCCCACTTCACTCTCCACACTCCTTCTTTTTTCCAAGCCTAAACTAGTTCATCTCCAACATCCACCTAATTAAGACGTGCACTCTCTCTGAACTCAACCATTCACACATTCAATAAACTTTCACTTAATATATACAACTTCAACATTATAATCATTTATTCAACCCGCTCGTCCATCACAATAATAATAATAATAATAATAATAATAATAATAATAATAATAATAATAATAATAATAATAATAATAATAATAATAATAATAATAATAATAATAATAATAATAATAATAATAATAATAATAATAATAATAATAATAATAATAATAATAATAATAATAATAATAATAATAATAATAATAATAATAATAATAATAATAATAATAATAATAATAATAATAATAATAATAATAATAATAATAATAATAATAATAATAATAATAATAATAATAATGTACAACTATGGGGCCCACGCCTTCCCCTTCCTCCCCCGCGGGGGGCCCCGTAGAGGTACACTTACTACTCAATGCATATTTTTGAGGTAGCTGAATATACTCATTTCACTTTTTCCATTTTATCAGCACCAAACAGCCAAGACACCGTGTATAAATTAAAGAACCTCTACGTTGAATAATGATGAAGAACAGAAACATTTTTTGAATCTTTATTCTTTCGCAAAATGAAATCGCAGGTGAAGGAAAAGTTGTGGACCCACCATGTCATGCGCCTTTATCCAACCATGGTGGTTGAATCATCATCATCATCATCATCATCATCATCATCACCACAAGAGTACGACATCAGAGAAGCCCGCACTATCGAAAAGAAGAAGAAGAAAACGACGATTTTTCCGCTGTTGTGATGGTGGTGGAATATGAATTCTATCTTGAGCAATATACATGAAAAAAAAAATATTTATGAGGCATTCCAGCTATAACCAAGCGGCCATTACCTCGACATTTTTTTTACGCGTCGCCGATTTTTTTTCATTTACTTTTCGACAAAAAAAAACATACGTATTTCTAAAAAAAAAAAAAAAAACTATTTTTCATCCTCTTCCGTTTTAACACTTTTCACAGTACGATTTATGTTTTTTCGACAAGAGTGTATCTTCCGATTTTTTTCAAATGAATTGACAAAAAAGTACATTCAAAACCGCAACTTTTGATCACTATCCCATCATGGAGAAATCATTTTTCGATTTTTGCTATGTGTATGAAACTTTGAAAAATGTATTTTTATTCGTAAAAAAAGGAGTATGTACACAGGTAACGTTGTGGATGCTATTATTAATCAATACAATTACAATATTTATGTGTACATAAATACTGTACACACTTCTTTTTCAAGATTTTATTTAATGTCGCATAAACAGCTGGGTTTTTAGCGACCACTTTGATAGCTTACATCGTATTAAACTTAAATGTTACTGTAAATGTTAATTTGTTTGAGGAATTCAATGGTTTGCATACATTGTTCTTTAGTCTCTAGCAATTTTTTATATCGTTAGGAAGCGGTATTTTTCGTCTTATATTGGACAAGGCTGGACAGTCAATAAGCAGATGTTCGACCGTGATGGGGACGCCGCGCCGCACTGAGTACACTGTGTTGGGGGGGTTCTTGAGAAAAGATGAGCGTGTGAAACGTTGGTGTGTCCAATCCTCAATCGAGTGATTACCGTTTGGTCATTTCGACATGTCTTGATGCGCGGTGGACTAACGTGTACATTTTCTCTCAGCTTGTGGAGCTTGCTGGTTCCTGTGTTGGCCCAAATTTGGTTCCAGTGATTTGTTGCTTCGTTGTGAACAAATTTTTTTGCTTCTGGCAATGGTATCGGTATTTCGGCGTTGGAAGGAGGAATTTTAGTCGCGTTTTTTGCTGCATTGTCGGCTTTTTTGTTATCTTGTATCGCTTGGTGAGCTGGTAACCAGATGAGGTCTACTTTTATTTTTGATTGGAGATTTAGAAGGAGTTGTTGGATTCTTCAGATGCCGGGTGTTTCAGAAAATCTGTTTTTGATGGCCAAAAGCGTTGACAAAGAGTCTGGGAGAATCGCGATGTCATTGGGGCTTGGTCCGTAGATGTTAATAGATTGTTCAATAGCGAACGCTTCGTAGTTGAAAATCGTGAACGTAGAGCGATTCAGAGTCTTCGGTGACCACAGTACATCCTGAGCTTTTTTCTATTTTGGAACCATCAGTGTAGATCAGGAAGTGTGTACACATTTTTGTATACATTGAAAACACATTTTTCAAAGTTTCATACACACAGAAAAATCGAAAAATGATTACTTCATGATGAGATAGCGATCAAAAGATGCGGTTTTAAATGTGCTTTTTTGTCAATTTATTTGAAAAAAATCGGAGGATCGCTCTTGTCGAAAAAACAATAATTGTACTTTGAAAGGTGTTAAAACGGAAGAGGATGAAAAATAATTTCTTTTAAGAAAAAAATAGCGGTGTTAAGAGTGTTTCAATCTGAGCACCCGTTAGAATTAAAACAAAAATTTGCTCATCATGAAGAGCAATTTTCGCTTGACAAGCGTGCCAAATTTCACTTCGAAATCTCGGAGCGCTAAAAATGCCCCATGCTTTTATTTGAAAACTTATTTCCAATCGTAATAAAATTATTTTTAACTTTTTAGTTATTCTTATTAACAACTAATAAAACCTTTTTTTGTAAAAAAAAAATTCGTTTATTTGTTTTCCACTTGTCAGTATTTTTTGCGCAAAATGTTTTGCAAAATTGTTTCACACAATTAATCTGCAACATTTTTCTGCAAAATCCATGCAAGCAAATTTGTTCATAAAATTTTTGGAAAGACTGTTGCGTGAAATTTTCGTAGAGAGATGTTGCAAAGCCATTGCTTAAAATCAGTTTTTGAAAAACGAGCATATGAAAATTGTGTGAAATTTTGAAAAATTTATTGTGGCGAAAAACATGGAGACAAAACTCGAATTTGTTAGACAAAATTGTTCCACACAATTAATCAGCAACATTTTTCTGCAAAATTTAGGCAAACAAATTAGTTCACAAAATTTTCGGAAAAAGCCTGTGTCGCTGAATTTTTGTAGAGAGAGCTATTGCAAAGCAGCTGCTTAAAATCGCAAAATTTTCCTCGAGATATGTTGCAAAGCAATTGCATAATAAAAATTATTTTGTGATCAAAATTTTGCAAAATAATTTTTTTGTTTTTGCAAAAATTTTGCGAACTATTTCTTTTTGCAAAAAATTATGCGAAATATTTTTTTGCTGCAAAACAATTTTCAAGCAAATTTTTTATAAACTTTTGTGAAACAATTTTTTGCAAGTGCAAAATTCTTTGCACAGAAATTATTTGGCTACATTTATTAGACAAAATTGTTTCACACAATCATTCTGCAGCATTTTTCTGCAATTTCACCAAATTTTTGGAAAAAGACTGTTGCGCAAAATTTTCGTAGAGAGATGATGCATTTAAAAATTGTGTGAAATTTTGAAATATTTATTGTGACGAAAAGCGTGGAGACAAAATTTTTTAACAAAATAAAAAATGGTCAGTGTCGCGAATTGATCGGTTTCATGAGGAATGCCTTATATATGGATATATCTATATATCTATAGACCTACATACTTCAAAAATAGACAAAAATACAAGTTATGAATATCGCAAGCTGCGAATTTTTTAGTACTTGTAAAAATGTCTCTTAAAAATTGGTGATTCTTTCAAAAAAATCCAAATGGTCCAAGCTGAAAAAAATTTTGGTTCAAAACGGAAAACATATGAAAATCAGATTTGATATTTTTGTTGTACTTTTTTTCATGAAGCTGCAACTCAAGGTGAAAAAAATGATCTTACATCTCATTTTACGAACGAAGAAAAGTTTGGTAAGTTCTTTTTTTCTTTCAGCAAATCGAACGCCTTTATTTTTCTGAACGCACATGAATTTTTTCATAATTTTCTCTCGCTTTTGAAATATACGAACAAATACGGACAAAGAATTACCAATTTTTTTTTTGCGGACAGGTTTATCGTCAGCTTTGAAAAGTTTCAAAGACACGAGGCCAAAAAATACATAAATACAATCATTCTCAAAATTTCAAAAGGGGACTTTCAAAATATAGGGGAAATTCTGAAAAAAATCATCTGCTTTCAGAAAAATTAACGCATTCGATTTGTTTAAGAAAAAAAAGAACTTACCAAAAAATTAATTTCCGATCAAAATTAAATTATTATCAACTTTTCAGTCATTTTTTATTAACAACTAATAAAAGCTTGTCTTTGAGGAAAATTTCGTTTATTTATTTTCTACTTTTCAGTATTTTTTGCAAAAAAAATGTTTCGCAATATTTTTTGTACAAAAAATATTTTGCAAAATTTGTTCGACAAAATTGTTTCACACAATTAATCTGCAACTTTTTTCTGCAAAATTTATTCAAGAAAATTTGTTCACAAAATTTTTGGAAAAAGTCTGTTGCGCAAACTATTCGTAGAGAGATGCTGCGAAGCAATCGCTTAAAACTATTTTGCGACCCATTTTTTCTTTTACGCGGCAGTTACTGATCCGATTCATTGAAAAAATTATGATGAAGAACAGAACATTTTTTGAATCTTTATTCTTTCACAAAATGAATTGCACATTCCAAACCCTTATAATTTTAAGCAGGCGCTACGCAAGGTGCATCTATTTCCTCCAGCGTATCGGTATCAACGCGCGTATGCAGGAATGTGTAATTCGCAATGATGCAGCATCTCCCTGTTCCCGACATCCTTCTCATTATTCTTTCGTTAGTCGGCGTGCGCGATTCATTTGTATTATTATTTTTTTTTTTACATTATTGAGAGCCAGTGGCTTCTGTGGTTCGCTAGAGCGTATAATGGTTTCATCGGTGAATTAAAGTGCCAACAGGTTAATAAGTGCGCGGCGAAAGCTTACACAAGTCCTTGCGGACGGCTAACCCGTCATAAGTATTGTGACCAGCATGAAAGGCTTTTGAAGAGCACTTGTAGAGCGTATCATTTTTGGGCCCATCGTGATATTTATATCGACTCGTATCAAAAAAAAGATTCGCAGCTCAGTTTGGCCTTCATACTGACGAAGGATACGCGAGGTGGATGGTGTTTTTAAAAAGTATGAGGCCGTCGAGCGACGACGAGAACGATCGCGAGGATAGCAAACTGTTCTTGCAGGGTTTGCTTTAAGACATTCTGTGCGAAGAGCGGGGGCCTGTCACCGGTATGCTGGATTACCTGCATATCGATGATATGATATCGGACATTTCGGCCGATAAATGTTTCGATACGGTGATCAGGCCCTACCGTTCGTGCAGCGACCTTTTGCGCGATGGGCACGTCATGTCCAGCGTTTTCGGGCACGATTCGCGAGAAGAGGAGTGCTAAGACTGAAAAAAACATTGCGCGAAAATAATAAATAGTGTGAATAGCGTAAAAACAATAGTGTAAAAGTGAAAAAATAAGTGTCTAAAGAAAAACATTGCGCACAAAATCTATTGAAGTAAAATACTGTGAAAAAAATTTAAAAAATAGGAAAATGAATAACAATGATGATGATGATGATGAGGATCATAATAATCCACCGAGAAAAAAGTATGGTGTGTACAACCATATTTTACCATATAATATGTTTCTCACAGGGTGAGAATACTATAACCCCTTTTACCATGGTGAACTCAAAGATCCGCCATGGTAAAAAGGGTTATAGTATGGTTAACCATATTCTATGACTAGGCAAGCAATAATATAATAAGCGCTACCATATTATTGCTTGTCTAGTCATAGAAAATGGTTAACCATACCATAACTCCTTTTACCATGGCAGATTTTTGAGCTCACCATGGTTTTTTCTCTCAGTGATCATAACTGCAGATTTGTCAGTAACCCAAAAATTCGCCAGGTGGCTACCCCTCGCACAAGCGAACCTGCCTCTCGACGCCTATATCCTTTCCAAGCTCGTCTATGTTTGATATCCTCATTTATCAGTATGGATATTTAATACATTGAACATTGCGGCAAAACGCAAGATGGTCGAATCCCCGAAAAGGATTCCCATAAAAAAGGTTTTTTTTTCTTTTCCCTTCTGTTAAAGAAAAGACGAAGCTTTACGAAATTGTAGACTTCATATGTGTAAAGTGTAGCTATACATTCAAAGATTGAAATGTTTAAAAATATACATTGTGTAAATATTTAAAAAAAATTTATTTCATTTAAATACATATTTGTTCAGTTTGAAATAATATTTATTAATTTTCAATAAAAATTTATTAGATCGCAATATAATTTCCTAGTAGGTCATTAAAAAAAAAACAAATTCCGTTGATATGAAAAAAGTTGTATTAGGCCGGCCTACAACTAAAAAAATTTATTTGGCTTGACTCGGATTTAATTAAATGTACTAGATCTTTTTTTCTGGGTGCAGTTAGACATTTATTTCAATTTACTTCGAACAGTCGTTATAATTTTATGAAGTATATATTTGTCATGCCTACGTCAACAGGATGTATATGATAAGATGTACTATGTACGAAAGTGTAGTGCACGATAGAATGTGTAAAATAGAACAAGCGGGTTAAGAGAATAACCATATCGTATAATAAGCCCTACTATCATGTAGTGCATTTGTCAAAACACGGTATGTATGTAACAACTGCGTGAATCAATTTCTTGCTCTTTTGATACCGTATGGTGGGTGACGGCAAAGTCACAATGTGAAAAGCATACTATAACCCCTTTAAGAAACATATTATATGGTAAAATATGGTTTTACACACCATACTTTTCTCTCGGTGTAGCATTACAGGGTGGCCACTGTCAGGGAAAACCTGGAAATGTCAGGGAATTTTTTGAGTGTCAGGGAAATCAGGAAAATGTCAGGGAAATTAACTATTAGTCAGGGAAAATACGAAATATGAAATTGAGAAAAAAAAGAGTATGGGTGAACATTTTTCTTCTGAGCAGCGTTGAAAAAAATTATGAATGAACATTTTTTTTCTGCGCAGAGCTAAAAAAAAATTATGGGTGAACATTTGTTTTCTTTTTTTTTCCCCTGGAGAATGCAATGTCCCTACCTTGTCACTTTTTTTCGAAAATCCGTCAGGGAAATTTTCGAAAATCTCAGGGAAATGTCAGGGAATTTTTTTCGTTTAATTTAGTGGCCACCCTGCATTACATAGATAGCAACTGCTTCTCGTAAGCGTTATTAAGTAGCCGTTGATAGTAACCATACAGATAGTTAAAAATAAAATAAAATAGCGCAATTTTAAATTAACACAAAAATATACTGCGAGTGTCAATGTTTGAGTATTTTTTACGACTCAATGGATGTATTTGTCCAACCATACACGTTTTGTAAAGTTCTTTGCAATAGTACACATCACGATCAGTTATGCTGTATGTTTGTAGGAACGATTCCAGTGGTATGGCAGAATCAACTGTACAAGTATGGTAGCGATTATTATATTGATGCTTTCCTAGTCATGGAATATGGTTAACCATACTATAACCCCTTTTACCATGGCGGATCTTTGAGCTCACCATGGTTTTTTTCTCTCAGTGTAATAATAATAATAATAATAATAATAATAATAATAATAATAATAATAATAATAAAAACATTGCCGAATGGCGGCTGACGGAGGAAGGGAAAGGTGGCGGTGACGAGAAGCGCACGGTGAGTAAGTGATATTATTTGTGTGTGTGTGTGTGTGTGTGTGCATGCGTGTGTGTGTTTGTGTTTGTGTGCGTGTGCGTGTGTGCGTGCGTATGCGCGTACGTGCAAGCGTGCGTACGTGAGTGCGTGTGTGCGTGTGTTCGTGTGTTTGTGTGTTTGTGTGTTTGTGTGTATGTGTGTTTGTGTGTTTGTGTGTTCGTGTGTTTGTGTGTGTGTGTGTGTGTGTGTGTGAAATTTCTAAAATAATTCGCAGGTGATAATTCACAGGGGGAAAAATTCTGATAGGTCTTATTGTAAGGGCTGACTAGTAAAAGTCAAAAATATGCCAAAAGCGTCAATCCCTAAAATTCGCAATTATTATTTCAATTATCCCCTAATATTCGCGTACTACTTTTGTTGTAAAACTTATATACTGCATTGTACATTGTTAATTTCGCTCTTCAAAAATAATAATAACACAAGGCGCACTATGGCGACACGCTTCATCTCTCTTCCCCTGGCCTCCCAACTGTAGCCGAGCTCTCTGCGAGTGGCCGCGGAGTGGGGATAGGAGTGGGGGTCGCGACAGTGCGCTTCTTACTACTGGTGTATACTGCTCGGGCGCTACGCACCCTCGCGTCGCCCCAAACCGAAACCTTACCTCTCGATTCTTGTACACGGTGGCGGCGGCGGCGAAATATTTTTATAATATGGAGAGATGTAGCAAGAGTCGCGGCAACGACTTGACGCCAAGTATTAAAAAACTGAGAGTTACAGTCGAGATGCCGCGCATTCTTATATACGCGAATATGCCTTCATCCACGCCGCTTTTACACTTCAATTCGATATTACTAAAAAACGAGACATTTTACGAATATACTTTAACATTTAACAAATAATAAAAAAAAATTAATAATAAAATAATTTTCATTGTAAAATATCATTTTCTATGAATATACAGCATTATATACAGCCTCGTCAAATTAACCACTTTTGAACCCGACCCCTTTCGATTTGGCTGAAAATTTTTATCTTTTTTCTTCCCCATTAAAATCATTTTTCAGGACATTTTGACATTTTTTACCCAACCCAAAAAAAGTTATGAATTATTCAAAAAAAGGTTTTTGTTTTTTCAAATAGCTATAACTTTTTCAAAAATTGACTAATCGGGACGTTTTTTTTCGAAAATTTTTATCATTAAATGTACTTTTCGAAAAATAATACAAAAAAAATTCAAGATATTGAAGTCTATGAAATTTTTCACTTTTTCGAGGAAAATCTTCATTTTCTCGGAAGCGCATTTTGTATTTTTTTTTTTTTTTTTACTCAAAAAAACTTTGTTCAATTCCGGAAAGAATGCCGCCCAAACTGGAGTCGGTGGAATTTTCCTTCCATTTTTATTATCGATTGGAAATCTTTTTTTTCGCAACTGGGTTTATTTCACAAAACACACCACTCTGTAATTTTTTGAGTATTTATAAAGGACCTCAGAGTTCGAAAAATTGAGAAGAAAAAACAATCGGAAGTGGTAATGCGCGAAAAAATTTTGATTTTTTTCAAAAAGGTTAAAGAAGAAATAGAAGACACCTATATATAATTTTTTTGTATTTTTTTCAAAAACTGAATCCAAAAACAAGAAGAATGAAAAAAATCGCCATACAGGCCCATTTTTGACCAAGCCACAGGCTTTTGAAATATAGAGAATTCAAGTATTAAATTAAATTCTGAAGAATATAGAACATGTGAAATTTTCAAACACCAAAGGAAAATAAAATAGTTTTCAAATTAATATTAAATCAATGTTTACTAATCGTATTATATAACCAGGAAGTCCTTAGTAGAAAGCATTAAGCTAGATTACAATTTTCGTCGTAAACACCGTTGAAACATTTTCTGAGATTTAATTTAGAATTTTCTAAAAATCATCAGAAAACGTAAAAAATATAGAATTAATGATAAGAATTTTTTTTCAATCAAAGAACAAATATAAAAAGCCAAGACGGGTCAAAATTAAAAAATGGCGGATTCAAAGTGATATGCGTTGGATGTCTTTTTCAAAAGCCTGTGGCTTGGTCAAAAATGGGCCCAGATGGCAATTTTTTTCATTATTTTTGTTTTTGAATGTAGTTTCTGAAAAAAATACAAAAAAATTATAAATAGGTGTCTTCTATTTCTTCTTTAACCTTTTTGAAAAAAATCAAAAATTTTTCGCAGATTACCACTTTCGAGTGTTTTTTCTTCTCAATTTTTCGAACTCTGAGGTCCTTTATAAATCCTCAACAATTTACAGAGTGGTGTGTTCTGTGAAACAAGCCCAGTTGCAAAAATAAAACAATTCCAATCAATGCAAAAAATAGAAGGAAAATTCCACCCACTCTAGTTTGGGCGGCATTCTTTCCGGAATTGAACGAAGTTTTTTTTTAGAAAAAAAAAATAAAATAAAAAATGCGCTTCCGAGAAAACGATGATTTTTCTCGAAAAAGTGAAAAATTTCATAGACTTTAATATCTTCAATTTTTTTTGTATTTTTTTTCAAAAAGTACATTTAAAGACGAACATTTTTGAAAAAAAGAACGTCCCGATTAGTCCATTTTTGAAGAAGTTATAGCTATTTGAAAAAAACAAAAGCTTTTTTTTTGAATAATTCATAACTTTCTTTGGGTTGGGTAAAAAAATTTGTAAATTTGCTGAAAAATGTTTTTAATGGGGTAGAAAAAAGACAACAATTTTGAGCCAAATCGAAAGGGTTGGGGTTCAAAAGTGATCGATTTGACGTGGAATGGCCGATATAGATTATCTATATATTTATAAAGCATATTTATGAATATAATATGGCATTACATACAGCATTATCTATACATATATATATAGCATATCTATATACATTCCGACCTCCAGGGTAAGAAACCCGGTGATAAGAAACTTTCCCCAGTTTCGTACTCGAGCACTTCCCTCACTCCGACTCGAACTCCGAGTTCGAGAATTTTGTGCGCGGAACCTCTGGTATCGAAACCAGCCTGGGAGAGATTATTCGGACCAAATAGAGTGATATGATGGTTGTCGTGTAAATTGATGTGTGCGTGCGTGCGTGAGCAGGGTTGCAAATAATGCATTACTTTTTTGAATGCATTTGCATTTTCATTAACCATTAAAGGTTTATGGTTAATGAAAATGCAATTGCATTTAAAAAAGTAATACATTATTTGCAACCCTGCCCATTATAATGTAGTGTGTAATAGAAAAAATTTACATTACTCACTGCAATTTAATGTGTAATGGACAAAAGTTTGATTGCAATTTTGGGAATGGAAAAATGTAGATGAACAAATTATTGCAGTTTTGCATTACATTTTATTGACTTAGGACTTAGATTTTTAGAATTAAAACATAGTTGCTTTTTAGAATTTAACGTGAAAACCTAAGTCCCAAGTCAATAAAATGTAATGCAAAATTGCAATAATTTATTCATCTATATTTTACCATTCCCAAAATGGCAATCAAAGCTATATTAATAGTTATTAATGACAGATTTGAGTATAATCAAAATATTATTCGACATAAAAGTACAGTGTACGCTCCCACAATCGAATCTCCCATGACATGACCGCGCTCATAACTTAGCGACACGCTTCCATAATTTGACGACCCCGATCACGCTCTCTCCCCACTCCAAACTTGGACAGCAACATAAGCTCAACTGTTAAATTTTGTTTGTCCATTACGTACAACAATTAAGTGTTACTATTAGTCGTTTTCTTGAAAAAACGGGAATTTTCATTTTCCAGAAAAAATAAAATTTCGATTTTTAGTAGAATATTCGTATGTATGCACTATACATGTATTTGCGTCATTCCATGTCAATTCAACGACGTTTTGTCGGTGACCCCCTTTGATTTTTTATTATTGTTTAATATGTTATTACACATGTAAAAAGAAGTATCCATGTGCATTTTAAGCTCTCTATCTTAAACCATACCGAAGTTATTGATTTTTGGAAAAATATTCTTAAAATAATTATAACTTCCACAACAACCACGATATTCTAATTTGGTAGGAGGTTATTTGTGTTTGTTTTTCAATGTACTCTTTGATGAAAATATCAAAAATTAAGAAATATTTTTTTTGTATTTATGGCTGTTTTAAGCTAAAAAATTGGATTTTCTTTGAATAAGACGCCTTCAAAATTTTTCAAAAAAATTATAAACTACGTAAAAGAAGGAAATTTTTGAGATTTTACCGAAGATGGGATTCAAATAACTTCTTATATTGAAAGAAATTTTGCTCGACTTTTTTTCTCTCGTAATTTCGATCTTTTTTCCTACCATGACTAAAATAGTTGATTTCAATTATGTTAAAATGAATAATTTTACTTCTCTCACATATTTCCCTTGTAAATTATAATAATTAACAATTGGAATTACAATTCAAGTACGTTCTGCACTTTATTCAATTTCTTTACATAAAAATTGTAATTATTGATGTTAATATAATTTACAAAGGAAGTATATGAGAAAAGCTGGATTATTTATCTTAACATCATTGAAATCATCAACTATTGTAGTCATAGAAGGAAAAAAGATCAACATTACGAAGAAAGAAAAATCGATTTTTTTTAATAAGAAGTTATTTGAATCCCATTTTCAGTCAAATCTAAAAATTTTGTTTGTTTACGTAAAATCTTATATATTTTTTTAAATCGAACATTTCCCATAGAAAGAAAATCCAATTTTTCAGCTTAAAACAGCCAAATAAACATTAACATTTTTTTTTCCATATTTTTTTCGACTATTGTAATAGCGAGAATTGAGGAGATTTGATCATGTGTGTTTTGGACACAAAAAATCAAAATTGACTCTGAACAGAGAGGCGATGGAACCTGAGACGAGTCGGGTGTATCTTTTATATTCTAGCTTTGGTTGTCGCACAGTAGAAGAAAAGCCTAAAAACCTGGCCAAAACCTCAAATGACCTTTGACGGGAATGAAAATTGGCTTACAGGGGTTTTCAAGGTCGCTGATTACGAATCTGAAAGCCAAATTATCGTAAACAAAATGGCCGATCCAATATGGCTGACATGAATGTTAAAAAGTTGCCAGATGTCGACAAAAATTGGTATTTACGGGTTTTCAAGGCCGCTGATTACGAACCCGCAAGCCAAATTATCGTAAAAAAAATGGCCGATCCAATATGGCCGACATGAACGTTAAAAAGTTACCAGATGTTGACAAAAATTGGTATATACGGGTTTTCAAGGTCGCTGATTACCAATCCGATATCTATTGTTTATAACTTGCAACAAAGAGCTTACAGCAAATTGTTATAAACAAAATGGCCGAGTATCCTGCTAAATAGATAAATTAATATATAAAAAAAAATCATCATAATAAAATAAACGTGAACAGTGTATTCTACGCAATTATTATTTTTATTTCCAAAATACATACGGAACGTTTCAAAAATAGAAAATTTTATTCTTAATCAAAATCGTAATCGGAGTCGGAGTCGGAGCCAGAATCATTATCCGAGTTTGTATCTATTACAACTTCCGGCACGGCTTCAATCAGAAATATTTCTTTCCTTGGTTCATTGGTGTTAAAGGAAAAGATAAAGTTTTCAATTAATACAATAACTTGAACAATGTACATTATTTTACCAAATAAATAACCGCAATAATTGAAATAATTTTAAAAAAATTAGACAGAAAATATTGACATGGATTTGGTTAAAAGAAAGCTTTGCTTACTATATAATATATATATATTCAAATATTTTATTTGAATGTTATAACATTTCATTCATATTTAAGAAATTTTTATGTGGTTGATTTTAATATGTATATATTGAGACGGAATCTTTCCTCACCTGGCGCGGCCGCGGTCCGAACGGCTGCCAGGGCTCTAATTTCTTTCTTTCTTTATTTATATTATTCAATTTATTTTCCCGGTTGGGCACCAGCTAGTTATATTAACTAACAGTAAATTTGATATAATTCATTTTGACTATTCTCTCAGGGTAGGTCCAGTTGGTGGACCGCAAGGAAAATTCGTGAAGCCGGTAAATCATGCAAGAGTATACGAGACAGACTCACAGTAGCTCAAGAAGAAATATACCAGTTTTATTCGACTTACGTTTCACAAGATGTTTGACAAAATAATCGGCTGCCTGTGGCTGACGATTTTACTTCCTTCGACTTATAATCGTCGATTTCTTTATCCTCTATTGTTCTACGACACTTTGTCGACTTCTAATTTTTTCACTGTCGAGACTCCTCGAAGGTCGACTTCTACCGACTTTTTCCGTAGAGCGGGAAAAGTCGATATTACAATTAATACGCAAGACGCGTTGTCACTTTGACCTGTATCACCGAAGTTAGTCCATGCTCTCTCGAGCCGAACCAGTGACCCGCTGCTTCCCCCACTCTTCCGCAGCTGGATCCCCAGTCGATAGAATCCATGATTCGTGCGTCTTAAATGTCGACCCTCAAGACTCTCCCCTCTCTTTCTAAATTGCCGCCAAGGGCCTTGGTGAAATACTATAGTAATCGCCGAATTAATATAATATTTAAAGCTAAAGACAATACAGTTGAAGACGACACAATGTGACGGCACAACTTCGGTGTACTCGAGGAGTCAGTCGAGCGTTGATGTCAAGGGATATTTACTTTCCTGTTACATTCTCCTCCCTCGAACCTTGACATCATAAAAAAGACGTCTGTGACCAAAGGCGCCCGCATGTTTTCAATTCGCGAAACCTGTAACATTCATCCGGAGCGACACGAGCCCATCTCGCAAACTCCCAAGACATTTATAATTTAACAGCTTCACGAATAAGTCTGGTGTTTAGGTGAGAGAATAACGGGCAACACATAAACTATGATACGTTTATTTTAATACAAAAGCAAATGAAATTTCATCAAAAGAAACTCAAGTTGTTATTGGACGTAAAGTAAAAGTTAATTTAAATATCCTTTTTTCTCTCTCTTTTTTTTTCTTTTTAACGAAACTTGGATTTGTTATGGCGAAAGTTTTAAGTAGTCATAATGATGATATGAAATATTATTAGAAAATTAGTAAAGAAAACAAAATCGGTGAAAATCGATGTGCTCATTCGTCGTGTTGTCCTGTGCGCGTCTGCTTATATTTGGTTGGTATGATGACGCGAATTTCCTCCCCGTCATTCAACTCGGGCCGCTTTTTCATTATCTCGTCGAGGGATTTATCCGCGAGAGGAGTTGTAAGTGCTTGGATTGCACGCCGACGCTTTTCCTCCGACAAATTTTTCACCATTGCTGCCCCTGGATTGTCAGGTCTGCTGTCCATGAGAGCATTTTCTCGGACGAGGAAGGCACGAACGCGGTTCGCGTAATCCGCTGGATCGTCGAATTTTGCTTTCAGATTTCTCTTCAGCACCTCCTTGCCTTTATTGACCAAATATTGATGGTCTTCTGGGATCCATGCTGTTGGCCAGGTTGCATAGTTAAGTCGCAACCAGTTGACGATGCCTTCGTAACGAATGTTACAGTCGGGACATTCTGGACAGTAGAGGCTCAAATCCCCGGAACAACCTGGGCACCGTCCTAGTGCTTGCTCATGTTCTATGCCGTGTGGGTAAATGCAGTCTCCGGTGTCAAAGCCATCTGCTCCACAGATGCGGCAGAAACCCGGACGATATGGCAATGTACAGTCCTTGAAGTGATGCTCCTTGGATTTACAATTGACGCATCCGATGACATGTTGCTTTCCCATGGTGGATACAAAAGTCTGTGTGCCTCGATCCACCTTTTTAGATTCCAGGCGGTTGACAAAATATTCAGCTCGTTTGGTAATGAGCATCTTCAGCAAATTTTGACTGATAATTCGACAATCGACCATATAGACGGGTTGTGGTTGGCCGGGTGGGTTTGCCATTTCAGGGACCTTGAGTTCCCGCAGGATGTCGTCGAAAGATGGTACTTCCTCGAGCGGCAACGGTTGGACCATCACTGATGGAGCGATTATGGCTCCTACTTTCTCGAGAGAGGTCGATGGTCGGCCGGACTCAAAGCGTTCTAGCGGGTGATTTTGCGCTGGGATCCGGTGTCGCTTCTTGTTTTCTGCGTATACAGTGGCGGCCGAGACTCTGGTCAATTTTGCCAACTTCAATTTTGGCGGCGGGAGGTTATGGATCTCTTCCAGCAGCTTAAGAGCTTCCGCGCTGGGAGCTACGATACCAGTCGACTCTGTTTCATCTTCGAAGGACGAATCGTATTGAGACGTCGATGGTGATTCAGTCTCTGAAATCGTTTTTGCCGGGGCAGTCAAAGGAAGTTCTGTAGTTTCGTCGCGCTGAGAGGCGCTGGTCGAGGCTGTTGCCGGTTCCGAGTCGATTTTGGAACTAGCCCCCTTAATTTGATACCGCAGTTCGCTGAGTCGCTTTTCTAGTTCCTGTTCCTCCGTTAACAGGTCCCGTAGCTCGGGGTCGTCGACGTTGCTTCTTTGTTGTCCGGTAGACGAACCCTCTGATGTTGACATCTTGCGCTATTTCCATGGAAAATTTATACATTTCGTAAGCTTCTACGTGGTATTTTCAAATCTGTGACATGATATTTACCGACGGGTTTACCGTCCTTATCGACTAATTTAACGATCATGGGTCCGATCAATTTGTCAACAATTGCCGGCCCTAAATACTTATGAGCTAATTTAGCTGTGTAGCCTTCGGCTTTATTGCTAAGTTTTTTATTTGGATAATAGACTTCCATGCCCCCTTTTAACTCAAATTGTTGCTTTCTATCGCGATTGACCTTGGCGAGACGTTTATCGGAATAGGCTTTCATTTGTTCTTCGACTTTATGACGTAGTTCGTCGAATTTATCCATTCTCTCCACCCACTCGTCTATCAACGTATTTGTTACCACAGGGCAATCGTCGGTGAGTCACTCTCTTGGTTTAATTTGTGCTTCGCGCGCGTGATTCAGATAGAACGGCGTGATTCGACTTCCGGAATGTGGTACGGTATTATACGCGAGCTGTAATTTTGCCAAATTCTCGTCCTACTCGTTATGATTATTTTTTAAGAACGCGGCGATCATGGGTTTTATTGTCCTGTTTACTCTCTCGACTGGATTGGCCTGAGGGTGTGCCAATGGAGTGGTATGTGTCTAATCTTTTTCGCAGTCAAAAATGCCTCTACGTCCTTATTTGCGTATTCTGTGCCGTTATCGGTTATTATTGATTCCGGGATCGAACCCCATCTATCAAAAACGGTCTCTAAGGCTTTTACTACGATTTTACCAGTCTGATTTCGGACAGGGAATGATTCAATATACTTTGTGTATATATCTTGAACGACAATAATACATACATTGCTCCTTTTTGAGCGCGTGAGAGGTCCCACCGTGTCGACAGATAATTGTGCCCATGGTTTGCCTTGTCGACAATAAGCCTTTTAATGGGTTTTGATTGTATTTGACTTTTATGCAGGTCTCACAATTCTCTACGTAGGATTTTACGTCTTGGGTCATTCCAGGCCAATAATAATTTTGTCTTATTCGTTCGTAAGTATTGTCCCTACCCAAGTGTCCTGCCTGAGGTGTTTCATGATTTTCTTGTAGGATTCTTGCAGTTTCGTTCGGTTTTATTACGTGTTTCCACGGATGTTCGTCGTCAATGAGCATTTTCGAATAGTCTAGCTTATGAAAGTAGAGTTCGCCGTTTTCTATTTTCCATTCAGGAAAACGATCCGGTTCTTTTTCAACGAGTTCGCGCTTTGTATCGTACCAGTTTAAATCGCGGATTGACAACAGATGAATTTGTTCTCGGGTTGTTTCTTTTATTACTTTTTCCCAACCTAACGGGTCAACATCAAGGTCAAACATACGCGAAAGTGCATCCGGTGCCTCGTTGGTTGTGCCCCGTCTATACTCGACTGTCATTGAATGTTGTAACAGGTAAATCGCCCATCTGGCGAGACGCCCAACTGGGTTTTTTAAACCATATAGCCATTGTAACGCTTGGTGGTCAGTTACAACCTTGAAAGGCATTCCTTCGAGGTAACAACGAAGTTTTGTTACCGCCCAGACTACGGCTAAACATTCTTTTTCAGTTGTCGTATAATGTAATTCCGCGCCTCTTAATGGTCGACTCAATACTTCTAAAAGGTTTTCTTTTTCATTTTCGGGGTCTTTTTGTACTAAAATCGCGCCTAGTCCAAAATCGCTAGCGTCTGTATAGAGAACGAAGGGTTGCCCTGGTATTGGCGTGTACAGACGAGGTGCATTGACTAACGCGGTCTTGACTTCCTCAAAAGAATTTTGTTCGACCTCCGTCCATTTCCATGGCACTTTTGGACTCGTTAACTTGTTTAAGGGCCCCTGTATTCGCGCGATGTTTTTTAAGTGGCGATGGTACCAGTTAACAAGACCATTAAATTGTCTCAATTGAGATCTGTCTTTTGGAAGTGGAAAGTCAATGATCCGTTGAATTTTCTCGGGGTAAGGTCTAATGCCGTGTTCGTCGACAATATATCCGAGAAACTTTACTTCTTTGCATGCGAACCTACTCTTTTCGCGATTGATTATTAATTTTGCTTCGCGGAGGACCTCGAATAATAAGGACAAAAGGGTGAGATGTTCGTCGAAATCTTGACTGACAATGATCCAGTCGTCTAAATACGCGAATACCTGCTCCGACCATTTATTTGGGAGTTTTCTTTCTGCGATAAGCTCTTGTATTCGACGTTTGAGTTTGTCCATGAGGCTTTGAAACGTAGACGGTGCCCCGGTTAGACCATATGGCATTCTCGTCCATTCCAACAGTCCTTTTCCCTCAACCACGAATGCTGTGTATTTTCGACAAGCAGGATCCATAGGAATTTGATGGTAAGCCTCGCTCATGTCGAGGGTCGAGATAAATTTTGCTTGGTGTAATTTTGACAAAATCGATTTTATGTGTTGAAGGGGGTAGACGGGTTTGACTGTTTGTCGATTTACTGGACGGTAGTCGATACAAAATCTCAGGTCACCATTTGCTTTCGGTGCCACGACTGGCGAGCATGCCCAGTCGCTATTGCTCCATACGACGTAACCCTTTTCGAGCAGTCGGTCTACTTCTTTATTAATAAAGTCGCGGACGGCCTCGCTACGTGGATATGGTTTTTGTCGATGGGGAGTATGATCATTAAGCTCGATAATATGTTTTGCCAAGTTTGTCAACCCCGTTGACTCCTTTTCTAATTTTGTGAATTCGAGATCCAAAAATTCGGTTAGTACGTTTTTCTCGTCAGTTGTCAACACTTTTAATTCGGTTTGGGTTAATTGTCTCTGGGTCATTGGATAAGAGTACTTGCTTCCGTCCAACGTCCAAGTTTCTGACATTGAGTCGGTTCTGACTTTAAAAGAGAGCCAGAAATCCATGCCCAATATGACGGCATTAGACAAATTTGGGAGGACACTAAACCATTGAGGCCCATATATGTCACCTATGTCGATTATGAAACAAGTACCCCCCTGTGTTTTGACAATTGATTTATCTCCAAGTCTAACTCCGTTTCGAGATGTCGAATCTGGTGACGATTTCTTGACTTGAAAATGTTTTATTTTTTCATACGTTGTTTGACTCAAGTATGAACGTTCGCTACCGCTATCTAGTATCCCGCGAATTTTTTCGCCGAATATAGATATTTCAATCGGTATTCTGGCGACCTTAATTGGTTCAGAATGACCTTTCGTTGTGCGGAATATTCGACGTTTTGACAAACTATGCGATACGTCACACGACAAATCAGTAGGCCTCCAATCCCTCAGATTTTCTGTCTCCAACGCGACACCGTCCACTTCGTTAGTAGTCTCGTGTTCTCCACCCATTAGGGTGGATAGTTGTGACGTGCTCTCGAAGGGCTCATCCGCGTTAGTCAGATCGGTTGGCTCGAGATCATCCTCGGATATTTCCGAATCGCTCAGTTGATCATGTGCAATGTCCAATTTCGACGGCGATTGATTATCGTCGTGTTTTGGATTTTGCAAGGGGGTCAGGTTACTACCTGATTCGCAATTCGATTTGTCAAAAGTTTTTGTCTGCTCAATGTTGACCTTGGTCTTTTTGAGATTTTCGACTGCCTCGTTCTCGCCCTTTTCGACAGTGATTTGAGGTCGAATTACTGTCGGGCTTTGTCGTTTCCCGGAGGGTTAGGACAATCTTTATTAACGTGGCCTGTGGTTTTGCAAAGGTTGCACACAACCTGCCGTTCGGCAGTACAAAAGCGTGTTGCGTCCCATTTGCCCACAATTGAAACAAAACATCTTGGCTGGCTCGAAAGAAAATTTCCCTTGAGCTCCCTTGGGTTTTTCCTCTTTGGTCGGGGAGGTTTTATTAGTTTTCTGGAAATTTGACAGGTTCTGTTCGAGTCTTTGTTTGGTTAAAGTTTTATTTCCCTGCATAGCAGTCAAGCCTGACGATTGTTCTCCTATATCCTCGCTTTGCGATATCTCCTCTTCGTCTTCATCGTCTGAAAAGTCGTTTAGACATTTCAAATCTGTTTTTCTACCTCGCGAATCTTTTTGCGCTTCGACGGAACTACGGTAGAGATAGCTCCTTTCGTTAATGTAGTGCAAGAAAGCATCGTAATCGTGTATGGGGAGATTCAATATTTCAAAAGTTAACCTCGGGTTAAACTTTATGAGAATTTGTTTTAATTGTTCTCTGAACGATGGGGGTCGTCGCATTCGTTCAAAAATTAAACGAGCTCGACAGGCGAATTCGGCTAACGACTCTCCCTTTTCGAGCTGTAAGTCACGTGCTTCTGAAAATAAGACACCGTCGTCTTTTTTCACCGCCCATTGGAAACGAAAAGCTCGTGTAAAATCCTTCCATGACGTCCAGCGTGATTTATTTAGTATGTACCACGCCCTATAGGGACCCTCAAAGATACTTGACAAGCTCGGTATAAACAGATCCTTATCGATCCCGCTTGAACTCAATTGATCGCGTAAAATCAATAGAAATTGTTCTGGGTCCTTTTCTGTTTTCGGGAAAGTAATCTTCCAATTACTAACAATTCGACCGATTCTCATCGCGGAATCTAATTCTCGACTAGTAGGTGGCGGGTGTGAATTAATCGCGGTGTTATTATAGCGATTTGTCGAATGAGGATCGTGTCGTGTTCTTGAATTTTGACGTTCGTCCATTCTGTATGTCGAATCGTCACTGTCGCTTGTGTCGCTACTTTGCCATGCCAAGGCCCCTTTTCTTGGTCTTGAAGGGCGTTTCGCGCGATAATCCCTGTAATCGGTATTTGTATTTTCGCGGTGGTTCGTCTCGATATTATTTCGTGTCGATTGATTATATTCTGTTCGCGTGGCAAAGTTCTCCTCAGTGGTTTGTTCACTCTGCGATGTTACTCGTGGAGCTACTAATTTGCCAAAACGATCTGAGAGCCCTTCAATTTCCCGATCGAAACCTCCGAAATTTCGATTATTAGAATTGTTTTGTTTTTGAAAACGTACTCTGCGATTTCCTATTTCGAAATTTGCTTCTACCTCACCCGATGAATTTTTTCGCAACCCGTATGTTCTTGGTTTATCGTAATTTATAGTTATTTCGAATTTTTCTAAATTACCTGAAGTAGTTTTCGAGTTTTGGGCAGTTTCAAATGTCTTGGGCAATTCGAAATTAATTTCATGATTCAAAGGTCGAGCATTTCTTTCGTTCGTTTGAAAATTTTGTCTGTTGTATGGGACAAAGGCCCGCGGGAGGTTCTCGAATCTTTCTCGCGATGTTCCCTGTTCGCGGTAGCCCCCCGTTTTTACTTCGCGAGTGCCTGTTAACTCGACGTTTAATGCCTCATTATTGACTTTGTCGCGAGCTCCTATTATCGGGGTGTTTCGCGGTTGGACCGAATTGTTGTCGATTCTATTCGGCGTATAATAACTGACTTCATCATCTAAGTCTGACAAATAATTTTCTGTGAAATTCGAGGCTTCTTCCCCCGGGATTCTGATATTTCCCTCTCCTCCCCCCTCAGAAGGCGGGTTGAGTCGAGAGTAATTTTCCGTGCCTTTATTTTCTTTATTGTTTAGCAGTTTCAAGACGTCAATTATTCTGTTCAATTTTCCCTCGAGTGACTCAACATGCGTTAGTCTCGTACCAAATTCTTTCATTGACTTTAACATGTTTTCGTTTTGTTCTGCTAAATTTTTAAGCGGGGATGTTAGCAAAGATTCGCCGCCTATCGGCGTTTCTACGCGCGAAACCCTTCCTCTGCCCATACTCTTTGGTATAGTTCCTAGGGACGTGAGGAGTGTATTCTGATTTCTCTGTGCTTCTACTGTCGTATTCCCGTCCGGGGGAGGGGATGCAGCCAAAATTTGGCTGCATTATCTTTCGTTTATTGATGAGTTTTATCTGTGATTGTAATCACGGCCGTTGTATTGTTTACTTGAATTATAATGTTGAAAAATATGACATATGATTTTTTTAAGTGACAATTTGTGTAATTCGATCGAGTGTAGTGTGGTGTATTGTGTGAAGATGTTTTTTTTTTCATTAAGAAAATTGTGTATTTCAGGAACATAAGGGTATGTTTCATATAATTTTTTTTTTTGATAAAAGTAATAATAAAATTTGGAAACAAAAATTTAAATACTTATACGTGTACTAATTATGAATCATTATATTTCAAAAAAAAAATAACATTCTGTCAAATAGTAGGAAATGTCTAAAAATTTTGTCCACTCAGTGTTTTTTTGGCGAAAACGTTAAAAAGTTATAAATGAATAAAACAAAAATAAAATATATTGAAATGAAAGTACATGGTGAAAATTGAAAAATTTCGTTCACGCATATTCGTGCAATGAGTGAAAAACTAAAAAAGAAAGTTATTTTCGTTAAAACAAAATGGTTCAAAGAACTGTAAAGACTTAAAACTCTACAGGACACTTCTTTGTGATCCTAAGAAGAAAGTCTATAAGTTACAAAAACATTGGTTTACAGGTTGCGGAGATCTGACTCTGGACGGACACAAAAATGAGTTTTTGGCTAAAAAATAGCTGTTTTTTTTTTGGGAAATTTCATATTCAACATTCTCTGAATGGATCGAGTCAAAAAAAAGTTTTGAGATTATAGTAAAACAAAACTATGCTATGAATTTGAACCGGATCCGTTCATGGATTGCGGAGTTATGAGCACATACAGACGGCCGAGGGGACAGAAAATCCAAAATTTTTTGTTTTTGTATAATATGCCAACATATGTTGGTATAAAGTTTGTATGGGCGTTTTCATAAGAAATAGGTTTTTGGAAAGCAATACTAATAGGCACTTTTCATGTATGGTGAGTGCCTAAAAATCTCTCTATTGAGGTTCTGACATTTCAAAGAAGGCACTTTTGTTATTTTACAGTATCCTTCATCATTAAAATTTTTGCATTGCGGTTTTTGCAATAATTAAGAGGGTATGCACCAAACAAAGTTTAAAAATCCAATAACTACCATGTCTATCGAGCCTCTGACTTTTCAAAATCATCACTCTTGTATTTTACAATATTTCATATCACGGTCATTTTTGCATTGTGGCTTTTGCAATAATTAAGGAGCTATGCACAAAAGAAAGTTCAAAAAATGATAACTACCGTTTCTATCGAGATTCTGACTTGATGAAAAGATTGCTCTCGTTATTTCACAATATTCTTTATGATTCTTCTTTTTGCATTGCAGTTTTTGCAATTTTTAACGGAGTATGCCCAATAGACCGCTTATGAAATTAATAAGTACCGTGTCTACCGAGATTCTGACTTGATAAAGACATCACTTTTGTTATTTTACAGACTTTTCTATCATCCTCATTTTTGCATTGCAATTTTTGCAATTTTTGAGAAGGTATGCACGAAAGAAAATTGAAAAAGTCAATAACTACCGTGTCTATCGAGATTCTGACTTTTCAAAGAAGTGACTTTCGTTATCTTACAGTGTCCTTCATCATCTATATTTGTGCATTGCGGTTTTCGCAATAATTAAGAAGGTATACACAAGAGAAAGCTTGAAAAATCAATAACTACTGTGTCTATCGAGATTCTGTCTTTTCAAGAAAGTTACTTATGTTATTTTACAGTATTCTCGATTATCCTTATTTTTGCATCACGATTTTCGCAATTTTTAAGCGAGTATGCACAAATGATTTTTAAAAAATTAATAACTACTTTGTTTATTGAGAATCTGACTTTTCAGAAGCGTCACTTTTTGTATCTCACAGTATTTTATATTATCGTTTCTTTTGCATTGCGGTTTTTGCACCAATAAAGGGGAAATGCTACAAATTCGAATTAAAAAAAATCCCAAAAATTCAAAATTTAAAGGAAATCCGAAAAATTTGAAACCTGAAATTTTTAAAAACAAACACAAATCACACAAGCAAAGATTAGCTCGGCCAATATTGTTGAATTCGAATAATTTGCCGTGCGTAAATTATTGAAGAACATGCCAAACTAAAAAACTTGGCGTGCAGGGTTAAGAAAAATAAGCCTGGGAGGTGCTGTAGGATTTCTATGAGATAAGATAGAAAATTATTATACCTACTCATATAGTGATAACACAGATTATTATCTTTTGTATATTTTATTGTCAAGTACAGTAGGTGATCAGATAACTTGACCGCTCGCATAACTCAACTCGTTACCATGGCAACAAATTTGCGTATTTTAACTCCCACCTATGATCGTTTCTCCCTACTTTAAACCTTCAACCGACCGCGAAATATCTATGACATGCGTATTGCCAACATGCGTAGTGCGCATGCGCTTAGACACGTGAGTGGGAGCATGATGGGAAAGTTAAGGAGGTTCATCTGGTACACGATTTACAATACAGATGTTTATCAAGAAATCAGAATATAGTTATTAATATCTAAAAAGTGATCTGTTTGAATTTCAAGACGTGAGGGGACGTTGTTCGTGGGAAATAAATAAAAATGTAAATCCTAAATAACATAGGCTCTTATGGGATACCGTCTATAAATATGAAATGTACAATCATTACAATACAGATTTTGATGTAAATTTGAGAATTAATGAAAAAGTATCTAAGGAACATTTTTGGAGCTTCATAAAATCGATTAAGTACTTGTGAGATTCATAACAAATTAATTAGTCCCGAAAATGCTGATTATTTTGAGGTTAAGCATTGTCAATGACTACGCTAGTCACCGCTTATTTTGAGGTTAAGCATTGACATTTTTCTTTTGACTCACTCGGTACCAGATGAAACTGCTTAAGTTATGTGAACGATCGAGTTAAATTATCTAATCGTCTATTGAAGTTTGCTCACGATTACTGACGCATTATGAGCAATGATCGTTATGCGACTTTTGAATTTGACCAGAATTGGAGCATCGCTCTTTATATGGTCAATTAGAATCTTGAATATTGTAATACACTCGCTCAATCGTCACGTGCATCTACAGGTATCATCGTAAATTCAGGCCCGGTCGCATTTTTGCGTACGTCGTAGATGTGTCATCGACGTTCAATAGTTAAGATGAGTATTCGATATTTAAACGATTAGCCGTTAAGAGAGGGAAATGAAAAATAATTCGATATCAAAATAAAACAACGTTACATATATTACACCGAGAAAATGTATGACAAAGAAGTAGGAACGATATTCATGATTATTGCAACCATTAATTGCAGTGATGCTACTATGATTTATCAAATTCGGACAGAACAAAAGGTCAATAAAAGATTCTCAACTTTTCCAGGAATAATTATAATATCATTATTCGTTCATTTTAATATAAGCCTTGTACAAGATTTTTCTCAGTGAACTTTTCTCATAGTTACTCATTAGTTTACTCGGCCGTCACCTTTTGTGTTATTCTAACAGTCACTGCCCAGTGCACTTGATCAATTGTTTTCTTTTTTATTTCCCGTTCATTTACTCCTTCATTAAACGGTGGGGTGGCTGGACTTGGTTTTTCCTCGCCGAGCGTATTGGTTCTTAACCCTGCACGCGAAGTTTTTTAGTTTTGCATGGTCTTTAATAATTGACGCACGCCAAATTATTCGAATTCAACAATATTGGCCAAGCTAATAGGCTTAGCTTGTGTGATTTGTGTTTGTTTTTTTTAAATTCAGATTTCAAATTTTTCGGAATCCCTTTAAACTTTAAATTTTTGGGTTTTTTTTTAGTTCGAATTTTTGGGATTTAATACTTGGCGTCCTTTTCATACTTCTCAGAAGTATTTTGTGATTGATTGCGCTCCTTTTTGAAACTTTATTAATGCTATGTATACCCAGATATATATATAGCATCATCCATATATACATACATATTAGGATCTGACAAAATTCGTGAGCCATCTGGTGTTATACATTTTGAAATTAAAACCGGGGTGCATCGCTCGTCACAACGTAGTAATTAACATTAGTGATTTTAAAAAATTAAACAAAAATGTCAGAAGTAGGTGTGTTCACATCTCATAAACCATCTAAAAAAAGAATTGTATGTTCCGTACATGGATATGACAGTTCTTTTAAAAAAAACCGTCAATCGATGTTCTATAACTTTCCCGAAAAAAAATGCACGTTTCGTATACGTAAAAATTTTTTTTGGTAACTCGGAAAAAGTGGAGCAACTCCAAGCATGGAAAAACGCTTTGAGGATTTATATCTTGTAGAATATGCTACTTAACTCATACTTGACCTCGAAACACGCATTTTACCGGGTGAGTAAAATTCGTTTTTTGACGAGGTTAAGTATGAGTCAAGTAGCATATTCTACAAGATATAAATGTTACACTAAGAAAAGAACGAAATTTCGCTGACTAGGAGTTGAACCAGACCATTGGCAAATATCATGAATAGTTAAAACTACCATTATCGGCCATTAATATTTATAACTTCTATTATATTTACACGGTAAGCCTACAATTACATGGTTTAGACAGTCGACTGCACCCCAGTCTGCGCCATATTGAATTTGGCCACGCCTCCATGTCAAATCCCAATAGCACAACTATGAATTTATAGTATAAATTTTAAGTTAAATTTTGGTTTAGCCTGAAATTCAAGTTAGATTTTAGTAGGCCTAAAATTTAAGTTCAATTTTGATATAACCTAAAGCTTAAGTTAGATTTTGATTTATTAGCTATATATAGATAATGCTATATATATACATAGATGATCTACATGTATAAAAATCTTATATATAACGCTTCATATGCAGATATGCTGCATTTATGTACATAATGCTATATTTAAAGGAATCGAATCTCGAAGGACCACCCTAATATTAATTGAGACCTGAAATAACGACCACTTAAATATACATATTATAAAGAAAGAACATTCGAATCTTCAATGACCACCCTAATAGAAATTGAGACCTGAAATAGCGGCTACTCCAATATACGTCGTATAAATACATATATAAATATAAACAAATTTCGAATCTTGAATAATCACCAACATAATATATACCATACAATACGAATACATATAAATATTTAAAGAAATCGAATCTTGAAGAAGTACCCTAATATATATCATAATATACGTATATAAAATGTTTAAAGAAATCGAATCTCAAATGACCACCACAATATAAGTTGATACCTGAAATCACAACCACCTTAATATACATCGTAGAAGTACATATGTAAATTTCAAGAAAATTCGAATATCCAACAACGACCACTCTAATGTAAATTCAGACCTAAAATGACGACCACTTTAATCTATATCGTATAAATACGTACGTGAATATGTAAAAAAATCGAATCTCAAATAACCTCCCTAATATAAATTGAGAGCTGAAATAGCGGCTACTCCAATATACATCTTATATATATATATAAATAATAAACCAAATTCGAATCTCCAATAATCACCACCCTAATATATATCATATAATACGTATACATGTAAATATTTAAAGAAATCGAATCTCGAAGGACCACCCAATATTAATTGAGACCTGAAATAACGACCACTATAAAATACATCTTATAAATACATATATGTAAATAGTAAAAAACATTCGAATCTCCAATGACCACCCAAATGTAAGTTGATACCTGAAATAACGACCACCCTAATATACATCGTATAAATGATCGCGAACACTTGCACATTCTAGCACACACTTGCACACAGTCGCACACACACTCTTTTATCTATAAATATAGATAAAATATAGATAAAATATAAATATTCCCCGTGCACGACGCTCATAGCTAACGTCAGCGGCTGAAATATAATTCTCATAGCTATAGATATACATCCCGTGTATAAGCGTTTCAAAAATCTGGCCAATCGGGGGACAAAGAAATGTTGAAGAATTTTCATGATGATAGAATTCGAGAAAAATTCACCCGATATCATCATATCTCAGCATTATGTGGGCGGATCAACATAAAGATGGTATCGATGGAAGCTAATTTTTTTTAAGATGACTATAGTTTGTAAATGTTAAAAAGTTGTCGTGTTTTTAAGTAATATCGAATTAAAATGTAAAAGGGACGTGGTCCGAGGCATATTCGCGTATTTAAAGTGCGCGGCAGACTCGACTGGGATTCTCTCAGTTTTTTTGAATACTTGGCGTCGAGACACCACCGCGTCTCTTGATATACTAGTATATACTTGTATATACCAGTATATAATTGTATAAACCCATATATACTTGTATATAGCAGTATATACATATATTAAATATGTATATATTGTATATTGTATATATATACAATTACAATATTGTATTGTATATATTGTATATAGCAGTATATACTTGTATATACCTATATATACCGGTATATACCAGTATATACCGGTGTATACCTGTATATATCTGTATCTACCTGTATATGCCTTTATAGACCAGTAAATACCTGTATACCCGGGAAACAAAATCATATATGATTATATATGCCTTAATATGACATCATGAATGATGTCATATGATGCCATGTATGATAATATATCTCGGGAAAAAATGGTTATATATTATCATATATGAACATATATAATTATATATGCCTTAACATGACCTCATGAATGATCATATATAATCATATATAATCATATATGTAATCGTAATTATTCACAAAATAACCATCATATATATTTTTTAGATATTATATTTATTTACCAGCATATGTGGTACTTCTACGTATAATTATAATAATAATATTTTACACTTGTATTATATTATAAACGAAATATTTGTACATTTCCCGGGAAAAAAAATCATATATGCACGGAAAAAACGAGTTGGTCGGGGCAACCATTTTTTGCTTGGTAACGACAACCACGTTTTACGTGGCTGGCATTCCCAATTAGCTGGTTGTGCCACCGACGCTTAAAATAGTTAACGCAACCATTTTTGTAGTCGAGGCAACCAATTTCTTTGTCCGCACAACCAAATAATTTGTTGGCAGAACCAATTTATTTGTTGGCCACAGCTAATTAAGTTGTTAGTGTAACCAATTAGTTTATAAATTATAGCTAATTTCTGGGATTTTTGGGAGGGTAGTATATATTAGGGTAGTTTGAAAAATTGAAAACTGTTGGCTACCCTCAAAAATCAAAGCTATCGTTGAAATATAGGTCTCTGTGCAACGGTTCGATTTTTTGAATTTTGTTGCAGGGCGCGTGGGACATTCAAAAACGCCATTTTCAGCGTTAAATTTACGATATCACTGATAAACGAAAACAGATCATTAAAAAAATTCTGAATTTTTTATATAAGGTGCCCAGATTCGAAAAAAATCTCTGAAAATCAATATTTTCACTATTTTTCAATTAATTATATCATAACATATAGATTTTTTCTTGTAAAGCGAAAATTGCTAAAAAATAAATATTTATTGTGGAAATTTTCATATTTAAAAAGAATTATTTTTTAGCAATTTTCGCATTGTAAGCAATACTGATACTTAGTTTTACAAGAAAAAAAAATTAAAAAAAAAACATTTTTTTTCACCCATGCAAGATTTTCGTGCTTTTCACCATATGCGTAGACAGCCGAAAAGTGACTCTTTTCTGACAGCTAAGGGCGAAAACAGACGAGTTCGCTTCTTTTTTCCCCTCCGAGGAAAAAAGAACCGAAATCGTCTGTTTTCACTCTTAGCTGTCAAAAAAGAGCCCCTTTTTGGCTATCCACGCATATACTGAAAAGACACTCAAATCTCCCATGGGGAAAAAAAAGATCGTGTGCAACGCGGGCCAGAGATTCGTCTTTTGTCTCGCGTGGTTGCGGCCCTCGCTTCGCTCGTTGCGATCAATACAATACAAATCAATACTTAATGATATAATGAACTGAAAAATACTGAAAATATTGATTTTCAGAGATTTTTTTTTCGAATATATGAACCATTTGTTGATGTTCAGTAAATATGGGTTCGAAAGAGTACATATCTGGGCACCTTATATAAAAAATTTTGAATTTTTTGATTGATCTGTTTCCGCTTATCAGTGTAAATTTAACGCTATAAAAATGGCGTTTTTGAACGTCCCGCGTGCCATCTTAAAAAATTCAACAAATTGAACCGTTGCACAGAGACCTTAATTTCAACGATATCTTTGATTTCTGAGGGTATACCCAACAGTTTTTAATTTTTTCGATTCACCCTAGTATATGTATATGAGGCATTTTAAGTCCAATCGACATCTCATCAGCCTGAGTCTGTTGGATTTGGATTACCGAGGATTGCAGTTATTTGTCCTTCATTTTTTTAAACGCTCGCGCACCCTCAAATATCATAAAGCAGTAAAACATGAAGAGGGACATTTTTTTAAATTATAGCAATTGTTTCTACAGGTCTGAAAACAAATATTTCCATTGTAGTTAAATATGAGATGAGAGCAATTAGTATTTCCAATTAATGCTTTTCAAGTAATTAATTTTTTAATATTTAACGAATTTGTTTAAATTATTAATTATTCTTATTCTTTTTTAAAGCTACATAATAGAAATATTTATTTTGAGACCTAAATTCTGTAAGCACAATGACTCCTAATTCCAAAAATGCGATTCTTCATGGTTCATCTGAATTTCATATTTGAAGTCGCGGGACACTACAAAATGAGGGCAAAATTTAAGGCCTTATAGATGGAGCCTCAAAATGACCCGTATACATATACGCCGACAGAGCTAAAATAAGAATACAGAAACAATTATTCAATTATAAATACATATATTTTAAAATTTCTTCGTGTTACATAAGCAGCATTGAAGTATTAAAATTATCGATAATGCTGTTTACAATGCTTGTTTTACAGTTACAAACTGTTTTCCATTTGCCATTCGATGGAAAATGCATGGAAATGGGCTAAATACTGAATCGAGAAAAAAAAATCATAGTTATCTGTGCTGCAACCGTCTGAAAATGTAACAGAGGAATATCACGACTCAACAGTAAAATAGATAAACAATAATACTCGGGACAAAAAAATATCAATACATGAATGAAAAACCGTACATTATCAATTTTTATATTCCTTCTCTCACTAGTGGATCGAATCTCATCGATAACGGTAGCTAGCTCCGATGGTGATGCTGCTGCTCCTTCGTTTTTTTTTTTTGTTATGTTTTCGAAGATACAGCGTCCCCATCCTCAGAGACGAGGCTTGGGGTATGAGTCCGATCTTTAAATGGATCAACAGCAGCAGCAGCAGCAGTATCATCAGCAGGAGATTCGATTTGAAGCAAATTTTCTTGCCGCAGTTGATCAGAAACTTCTACGAAGTTGCCGAAAACAAAATTTCCTGCGGTGGGGCCGTGTTCGTTTTCACGAACAATCTCAACCTAAAAAAGTTTTTTTTTATTAATATTACGTCCATTATATAGAAGACATGGATGGACTGCACAATTTACTTGACAATGAAACCAAGAAAGCTCATACTGCTTGATTTAATCATCCAAAATTTATTGATAATTCAATAAAACAAATACATGCATTTTTTGCACGAAAAACAGAATGATCAATGTTTCCTTTTTTTTCTACAAAAAAAATATATACATGCATGACAAATGCAGATAAAGGTGATGATCCAGGGGGTGCATGAATGTGCATAATTGTATTTTATAATTGTATTTTATTTCAAGCCTGCAGTGAAATATTGATAAGAATAAATCGTAGAAATTGTGTTCAATGTTGAGATGATACATATACACGCAAGGCAACAAAAACACAATGTTGAAGTTTGCATCGTTGAAACGAGACGAACGTTTTTGTCTTCACTTTCCAAATTACAGACGCTTTCCCGCACTTTCAAGGCTACAAGTTCTTAATAGAGATCTGAAAAAATATTACAAACAAATATTGACTTCAAATCTATCTCCAGGAAAGATTTATCTTATAAGAAAAGTTATTTTCATTGCACTCCAATGGTGCAAACTGCAAATATATTTGCAAATTTATAATGTGCACGAGTATTTTCCGAAAAAAATAAAAATTTATGATACCGATAAATTTTCCTTCTCACAACGTGCCTTCCACTCCATTAATTTTGCCCAAAATTTGGCGCGAGGTCCAATTTTTGGCAAAATTTCGCTCGTCAACGATATCAATTTCTTGCTCTGTCGAGAATAATAAAAAAATGTTGTATGTTTGAATCCTGTGAAAACTTGTTCAAATATACAGTGGGTTATGATTATTCTCTGATTCGGCCGAAATTGTATCCAGAAACAAACATCATAATCTTCATAATCATCATAAAGAACGATTTTATACATAAAAAACGATTCTATGAAAAATGTAAGCAGCAATTCAAAAACAAATCCATTGCGCATGCACTAACAAACTTTTAATGAGTCGACAAATCCCTGTTACAAACAAAAAATTGAATGTTTCACATCTACAATCTTAGCTCCATTTTGTTTCTCATATATAGGATGTTTTTTGCTAGATCGCTGATTAATTTCTTTCAACGAAGAAAAGATGTCTTCGTTGAAAGAAATTTTTTTGCTATTGTTAATGAATTTCTTTCAACGAAGAAAAATTGTCTTCGTTGAAAGAAATTTTTCGCTATTGTTGATGAATTTCTTTCAACGAAGAAAATTTTTCGTCGCTGAAAGAAATTCATCAGCAATAGCAAAAAAATATACTATGAGGAATGCAATTAATCAGTGAAATGAAAAATTGTATTCCTCATAGTATATTTTTTAGCTATCGCTGGTGAATTTGTTTCAGCAATGAAAATTTTTCTATGTTGAAAGAAATTCATCAGCGAAATGAAAAATGGTAAATCTTGATCGCTCAAAAAAATTCATTAACGATAAGAAGGAAATATACTATTAGGAACAGAATAAAAAAAAGTCAGCGATTATGCAGATTCCAATTTTTTATTTAATTTATTTCCTTTATGAAAATTAATTTTGTCATGAATACTCTGCTCGCTAATCCACTATATGCAAACGAGATACGAAAAGAAGTTATGTTGCATGGAAAAACGTTATAGTATCGGAAAGGCGGCGAGACATTAGAAAGCATGAAATATAAAATAGGTTAATATTTTAAGAAGCACAATTTTGATAAACATACCGTTAAATTTTGTTATGAGATCCGGAAATCCCCACAGTTCAAGAAGTCCTTCCCTGATGATTTTTCACACTTCCATGCACGTTTAATTCCACGTGTCTTCCGTGCTTGCGTCACTATTAAAATGGTTAGAGCAATCAAAAAAATGGTTCGGTATTCTAGTTCCGAGAGCTGCCGCATGAGGCGCCGACGCCAACAATTTTAGTTGGTTGCAGCAACCACGAAAATAGTTTTCGTCAGGGTCGAACGAGTATCGATGGTGGTTGTGACAACCAATCAAATTAGTTGAAGACCGCCGTGTCTACCGCACACTAATATTTTCCCACTACCACATATACAAGTCCTTCTATATAAAATCATATCACATCGCTTATACACGGGCTTGTATATCTATAAGCGTTCCCACAAAACTGTTGAAGAATTTTTCTGATGATAAATATTCGGAATAATTCGCCCAATATTATGATATCTCAGCATCGCGTGGGCGAAAAAAAAATAATGGTATCAATGGAAAGCTAATTTTTTTTTAAGAAAAATGTATTCGTAAAATGTTAAAACACGTTGTCTCGTTTTTGAGTAATATCTAATTGAAGTGTAAAAGCGGCGTGGATTGATGCATATTCGCGTATATAAGAGTGCGCAGCATCTCGACTGAGACTCTCAGTTTTTTTAATACTTGGCGTCAAGTCGTTGCCGCCACTCTTGATATGCACGAAAGAAAATTCGAAAAATCAACAAATATCGTGTCTGTCCTCCCTTAATTATTGCGAAAATTGCAATTCAAGAATAAGGGTAATGAAGAATACAGTTAAATAAAAAAAGTGACTCTTTTGAAAAGTGAGAACCGCGATAGACACAATAGTTATTGATTTATTTGATTTTCTTCCGTGCATACCCCCTTAAAGATAGCAAAACTCGCAATGCAAAAATAAGGATGATTAAAAATACTGTGAAATAACAGAAGTGAATTTTTTTTTAAGTCAGAATCTCGATAGACACGGTAGTTATTGATTTTTTTAACGTTCTTTTCTGCATACCCCCTTATTTATTGCGAGAATTGCAATGCAAAAATAACGGTAATGTAAATCACTGTAATATCCCAAAAGTGGCTCTCTTGAAAAGTCAGAGTCTCGATAGACACTGTAGTTATTCATTTTTTAAACTTTCTTTTGTGCATACCCCCTTAATTATTGCAAAAACCACAATGCAAAAGTAAGGATCATGAAGAAGACTGTAAAATAATGAAAGTGACTTTTTTGAAAATTCAGAATCTCCATGAACACATTAGTTATTGATTTTTTTAATTTTCTTTCGTGCACACCCCCTTAAAAATTGCAAAAATCGCAATCCGAAAAAGAGGATCATAAAAAATACTGTAAAATAACAGTATTCTGTACTGTAAAAAACAGTACAGAATAACAAAAAAAGTGATCTTTTTATCAAGTCTAAATCTCGATAGACATGCTATTTTTTATTTTTTGAACTTTTTCTTGTGCATAGCCCCTTACTTATTGCAAAAACTGCAATGCAAAAATTACGGTTGTATGAAATACTGTCAAATACAAAAAGTAACGCTTTTAAAAAGTCAGAGTCTTGATATTGACGGTAGTTATTGACGTTTTAAACTTCCTTTTGTGCAAAGCCCCTTAATTATTGCAAAAAATGCAATGCAAAAATGACGGTTATATGAAATACTATAAAATACAAAAAGTGACTTCTTTGAAAAGTCAGAATCTCGATAGACACCGCAGTTATTGAATTTTTGAACTTTCTTTCGTGCATAGCTTCTCAATTATTGCAAAAACCGCAGTGCTAAAATGACGGTTATATGAAATACTGTAAAATACAAAAGTAACTTCTTTGAAAAGTCAATATCTCGATAGACACGGTAGTTATTTATTTTTTGAACTTTCTTTTGTGCATACCCCCTTAATTATTGAAAAAACCGCAATGCAAAAATATAGATGATAAAGGATGCCGTAAAATAACAAAAGTGACTTCTTTGAAAAGTCAGAATCTTGATAGACAAGGTAGTTATTGATTTTTCAAACATTCTTTTGTGCATAACTCCTTTATTATTCCAAAAATCGAAATGCAAAAATAAGGGTCATGAAAGATACTGTAAAATGAAACAAGTGACGCTTTTGAAAAGTCAGAATCTCGGCAGACACAATAGTTATTGATTTTTAAATTTTCTTTCGTGCATACCCCCTTAAAAATTGCAAAAATCGCAGTGAAAAAATAGGCATCATAAAGAATATTATAAACTAACAAAAGTGATCTTTTTATCAAGTCAGAATCTCGATAGACACGGTAGTTATTGATTTTTCGAACAACCTTTTGTGCAAAGCCCCTCAATTATTGCAAAAACCGCAATGCAAAAATGACGGTTATATGAAATACTATAAAATACAAAAAGTTACCCGTTTGAAAAGTCAGAGTCTCGATAGACACGATAGTTATTGATTTTTTAAACCTTCTTGTGTGCATACCCCCTTAATTATTGCAAAAACCACAATGCGAAAATAACGATGGTAAAGAATGCTGTAAAAAAACAAAAGTGACTTTTTTGAAAGCTCAGAATCTCGATAGACATGAAAGTTATCGATTTTTTAGCTTTCTCTCGTGCATGCCCCCTTCAAAATTAAAAAAATCGCAATGCGAAAATGAGAATGATAAAGAGTACTGTTAAATAACAAAAATGACTTCTTTGAAAAGCCAGAATCTTGATAGACACGGTAGTTATTGATTTTTTCAATTGTCTATCGTGCATACCCCCTTAAAAATAGCAAAAATCGCAATGCAAAATAAAGATGATAAAAAATACTGTTGAATAACAACAGTGATTTTTGTATCAAGTCAGAATCTCAGTAGACACAGTAGTTGATTTTTTGAACTTTTTTTTGTGCATAGCCCCTTATTTATTGGTAAAACCGCATCCCAAAAAACGGTAATATGAAATACTGTAAATCACAACAAGTGACGCTTTTGAAAAGTCAGAATCTCGATAGACACTGTAGTTATTAATTTTCAAACATGTTTTTGTCCATACCCCCATAGCAATTGCAAGAATCGCAATACATAAATAAGGATGATGAAGGATAATGTACGATAAGAAAAATGACGCTTTTGAAAAGTTAGAATCACGTTTGTCACGGTAGTTATTGATTTTTAACAATTTTTTCTGTGCATACCCCCTTAATAAATGCAAAAATTGCAATGCAAACCCCCTTAATGATTGCAAAAATCGCAATGCAAAAATATAAGGATGATAAAAAAACCTGTAAAATAAAAGTGATCCCTTTAAAAAGTCAGAATCTCGATACACGGTAATTATTGATTTTTTTAAAACAATGTTGTGCATACCCTCCTAAACAATTACAAAATTTGCATTTAAAAAAAAGGATGATGAAAAATACTGCAAAATAAAAAACCGACCCTTTTGAAAAGTAGGAATCTCGACGATCACGGTAGTTATTGATGTTTAAATTTTCTTTTGTGCATACACTGAGAAAAATAAATGGTTGAATATGCAAAATCGTTAGTTGAATACGGGCAACTAAATATTTATTTGGTCTAACTAAATAATTAGTTTCTTGAATAATTTCGCGCTTCGATTGACTAAAATATTGTTCAGGCAACAAAAATTTGGATTGTACAACTAATATTTCGTTGCACGCATTCAACTAAACGATTTTGCATATTCAACGATTTTTTTTCTCAGTGTACCCACCTTAGGGATAGCGGAAATGGAAATGCCAAAAAAATGGTCACGAAAAAAACTTGTAAGTTATCGTCGAAAAAACGTTTCAACTTCCTGGAGCAATATCATTCACTGGAGGTGACCGATTTCGGTTTTTTTTCAATCCTCAATGATATGTGCCACTCTCTTGAATGATCCCAGTTAAGAAACCATTCAACATCAGCGTATACCCTTTTTCGGAATGTGAGCGAATTCACGATTTGCACGTCCTGACTCAATTGCCTCGCACTTGGCCAATTTCTAGCCGATTCCATTCCACCTAGCCTTATTCGAAAGATCACGAAATTTACTCCAATGTAATTTTATGAATTTTCAACGTCGGTTGAAATTTTGCCAAAATCGAGAAAAAACATTCTGCCCGACGTCAAATGATGACGTATTAAAATGTTTTACATTGAACCGTTACTATATTAACATGTCTCATTGCCCATAGCGCGTCTGCGGTACACACTTTTTTGATATTATCTTATGCACATAAAAAGATCTGTTAGTTCCATATTATATTGGTGCAAAAGTTATTGAGAAACGATCTTCTGTGGTTATTGGAAATTTCTGAAATTGATTCTATTTACTTCGTTATGAATAAAATATTTCCTTTCAAATGATTATTCGCACTACAGAACAATTTTTTTTTGTTGATCGTAATACTGTATCTATGAGGAACTTTAAAAAAATGTATGTGTCATTCCCTGGCCACGTGGTAGATCCTGCAACGCTGCGATATTGTGGAAAATTGAGCGTATAAAGGCTAAGAGAGGTGGGAGAGAAAAAAAGACAGAGAGAGAGTGTGCAAGGATCGATGGGGCGAGATGAACCACAACGAGCGGCTGAGAGCAGGTATACAAAAAGGGGTCTCGTTCAATAGGGGGAAAAGGGGGAAAGCCGAGGCTTCGAATCACGACAGTTTTCCTGAGATGCAGTTTGCATTCGAATCCTGTAAATGTTTGTATCCAGTTGTCTTAGTTTCCACTTGCCCGGAAGCTAGTTGGCACCCTCTCCTATCAACAGTCGACAAACGTTTTAAAATCAATGCTGGTCCAATGCTCGGCATTCTAACGACTTTCGATGTTCCATAAGAAAATTGGATGAGCATATATATACCCAGGTAGTATTGGCCAGAGCTTGACATATGGCACAGCATTGGCATAATGCAGTGTGCCGATGCACTCAACAAAAAAGCTGTCCGAGGCCTTCAAAAACTCTACGGAGAGGCTGTCCGAGGCCTTCAGAAACTCTACGAAGAGGCTATCCGAGGCCTTTAGAAACTCTCCGTAGAGGCTGAAACTCAACAAAAAGGCTGTCCGAGGCCTTTAAAAACTCTAAGAATAGGCTGTTCGATGTATTTTGAAACTCTACGTAGAGGCTGAATTTCAACAAAGAAGCGGTCCAGGTCTTTAGAAGCTCTACGGAGAGGCTGTTTGAGACCTTCAGAAACTCTACGTAGAGGCTGAAACTCAACAGAGAGGCTGTCCGAGGCCTTCAGAAACTCTACGGAGAGGCTCTCAACTGCGAGGCCTTCAGAAACTCTACGAACAGGCTGTCTAAAGAGATACGATTCCAGCGTTGTAAATTTTTTCATTTGACATAACATGATTAACTATTATCAATTATAATATTGCCGAAAGTTATTAATAAATTGTTTAAACAAATAATTATTCAACAATTTTTCGGCAAGTTCTTTTTTTTCTCAAACAAATCCAATGCGTTAGTTTTTCGGAATGCATTTTTGTCTGAACGTTTTTTCAGAATTTTCTCTCTATTTTAAAATTCCCGTTTTTAAATTTTTAGAATGGCCTTATTTATATATTCTCTCGCCTAGTGTCTTTGAAACTTTTCGGATACGTATATATTTTACTGGCGTATGTTTCATAAATATGAAATACACATCCGAATATTAAAAGTAGTCGATGGTGTAGTGGTTAGCGTGTCAGTAATAGGTCACTAGTTAGGCTCGATAGGTAGGTAGGTTTCAAATCCCAGACTGCAGGGCTCGTAAATATTCTTTGGTCCGCGTACAAACAAGGAAAATTAATCAGTCAAGAAAATGGATTAATTTCCAAAAGATACTTTTTTAATATTTAATTCACGTTCAATTCAAAGATACGCGTAAAAGAGGAGGGTCGAGGGTTTTATTCCGGTGGCAATGCCTTTAATTTTGTTTTATAATTCCCCGATATTTTTTAATGTTTAAAAATGATCAAACATTAGTACAAAACGTGATTTTATCAAAATTATAACCAAATATATATTATAAATAAAATGAATGTCCAGCCAATACTGGGAGACAAGAGGCCGACTTCAATCCCGAACATAGGCCCAATCGTACCAAATACTTTATTTTAACATTGGCCCAATAGTCGCCTAGAGATCGGCCAAGTATAATACATGACGCTTGGCCAATTGTATCAGCCAGCTATTATCGGTCGTAGGACCGTGCCTACTGCCCCAGTACTGGGAAGCCGTTGGGCCGATTGCACAACCAAGTGTCATGCTACTGGCGAATTTGGTTGACGCAATGCTGGGCCAACGATGAACGCGTTGTAAATTTTTGGAGTTTATTGGAGTTCACTCCTTAAGAAATGATATTAAGGCCCCGGTATGGAAATTTTATGGGGAGTAAAATTGAGTGATCAGATGAAGTGTCGCACACGGGAGCGTTATACGCTAGCGTTATGCGCGATTTTACGCTAGCGTTATACGCTATAGTGCGTGTATATGCCCATGCTCGCTTACTTGATACGGCTGGTCAGGTGGGTATATGCTGCATATGCGATCGCGCTATAGTGCGTGTATATGCCTATATGCTCGCTTACTCGTACACGGCTGGTCGGGGGGTTATGCTGCGCGGCGATTGGCTGATTCTTGCGTACAGGCAGACCTGGACAGACCACACAATGGAATATATATACAGATGCATGTACACCTTTGTATATGGACGAATAGAAGATCGCGTCAACGCCGCAGTCGCGGCGGAGCGCACACACACGGAACTTACACACGGAAAACGAGTCAGCTGTCCGTCTGCTTGCATGTAATCAGGAAGTAAGAGGTAAGGAGACGAATCTCCACGGAACAGAAGTGGTCAGACTTTTGGCACAAAGTTACCGGTACGCGGTTCCGCCGCTTGGAGCGTGGTTGTCGAGACATCGTTTGAATGTTATGATTATCAGCAGCTGTTTTATTTATTCTGAAGTGACAGATGGCTGACGCCTGATGGCTGTTCTGCTGTTTGCAGCATGGAGGTTACAGCTTGGCCAACCTAAATCAAGTGACGCAGCAGCGACTTGACGCCAAGTAATTAAAAAGTGTTTATACTGATTACAAGAACAAAAATTGTTCAGATATCAAGAGACTCGGCAGCCTCTTGACGCTAAGCTGAAATAAAAAAATTTCAACGCGTAAGACGGCCGCACTTTTACATACTCCAGCGACCAAAATTCGTGAAATTTGTTACTCGAGGACAAGATAAAGATCTGAACGGTAAGAATAAGTGAGGAATAATTGAATATTGTGAGATTATAAGCTTTTGCATGAAATGCAATGTATGATTCAAGAGAAAAACTAATGTGAATTATTTTCTAACCTCTAGATATGCCAGAAATGAAGGCAATAAATATTGGCACACAGTCATGCACTGAAGATTTCAGTTTCCAATATTTACAAAATAATCTACATTTAGTTCAGTCGCCTTCATCGGCGTGGTGTTTCATGAAAGGCAACAGCTCATATTTGGGTTTTCAGAAAATAGAACCTGGCATGAGGATACGTAAGCGTATCGCTGTATTTTCAGAATTAAATGTTCATATCTATATAGACGACGTAATTATGCTATTGTCGCCATATATCAAGATCACCAGTATAAAGCAATTTAGTGATCTTCTCAAAACGATCGATGAATTGCCATCAGAATAATATCACCTGGAAAAATTGCAGTGATGCCGGTGGTGGGAATCGAACCCTGCACTGTAAAAAAAAACTCATTGAAATTTAATGTAAACGTACATGAAGTTTTTATTCATGTACCGTTCATAAAATTTCCAGCACTACAATGCTGTAATTTTCAAGCAGCGTTACATTAAAAATAATGCTGGGCTTATTAATTTTGCAGTGACCCTTCTTAGGAAATTTCGCCGATAGTTTCTTTATTTTTACAAATGCCGTACTTGAAATTTAATGAATACGTGTACATGAAATTTACGGAACGTGTGCCGTATTTTTACGAAAGTCTGTATCTGAAAATTAATGAAGAAGTACACTGGAAGTTTTTATGCATGTACCGTTCATTAAATTTCAAACACCATAGTGCTGTAGTTTTCAAGTAATGTTACATTAGAAATAATGCTGGGTTCATTAGTTTTACAGAATTTGGGTTCATGAAATTTACTGAACTGTGCTGGAATATATTATTGTTAAACATTTTCTAAAAAATATATAGCCTTTAGAAAATAATTCAATATTCCTAGTTCACCGGCCCCAAAAAGCGATACAGAGAAAAAAATCAAATCTGCGCGAATTATCCGATCTAATTTAACTCTCTTCGACGGGGACTCGAACCTGCGACCCTACCTATCACCCTACCTATCGTACCTAACTACCTAACACGCTACCTATTACGCTACCGACTACTTATGAACTTCCTTTACTTATGTGACATATGAATACTGGAGTGCCAAAAAAATAATGATATACTTTTGAATGTGCGTGATAGTCCGTGAAAATTGATTTTCGGATTCGCCAATTCGAATTTCAATTGGAAATAGCGAACTTCATACCATTCAAAATGGCGGATCCCATATGACATATCGAAATTGAAAAACGTTCTGATTTCAATGGAAGTCGGTCATTGGGAGTTTTGTGGATTAATGATCATGAATCTAAACAATTCTGAATCTCAAAATGGCGGATCAAAATGCTGCAGTGATTTCATTTCAATGAAACTTGGCGATCGAGAGTTTTTGGGATCGTTGATCACCAATCTAAATTGAAAATTTTTTAAATTCAAAATGGCGCCTGCAATATGGTGGACGAGAATGTGAAAATTATTTAATCTGGATGAGACTTAGAACTCGGGGGGGGGGGGGCTTGGGGACGCTGTTTATAAGTCTAAACTGGAAATTCTGAAATTCACAATGGCGCATCCAACCGAATATCCAAAAATGACTTGATGCGGATGAAACTTAGCACTCGGAAGTTGTAGCAGCTCCTGATTGCAAATCTGAAGTTAAAATCCGTAACTTTCTTTTTTAACAGTAATATGTCAAAATCTATATGCTTGAAAATTATATACAACACCCATCATTTGAATTTAATGAACTTCTCCATTAAATTTCATGTCACATCTGGAATTTTCAATAAAAGTTTATTAAATTTAATGTACTTGTTCATCAAAAGGTCCATTGAGAAACATGTGCTGTAATTTTACAGCAAAATTCAGTAATTTTAATGTTTGGCACATGAATTTTCAGTGCAAAGTACATTAATTCTCATTTAATGTACGCTTTCTGTAAATTTCAGGTACTTTAGAGCATTAAATTTACTTTCCTTTTCAACAATAATTTCTTAAAATCTGTGTTTCAAAATTATACAATACTCATCATGTAAATTCAATGAATTTCTGCATTAAATTTCATGACACATTTGCAATTTTCAATAAAGTTCATTAAATTTAATGTACTTGTTCATGGAAAGGTCCATTAAGGAACAAGTGATGTAATTTTACAGTAAAATTCAGTAATTTTAATGTCTGGTACATGAATTTTCAGTGCAGGGTACATTAATTCTCATTTAATGTACGCTTTCTGTAAATTTCAGGTACTTTAGAGCATTAAATTTACTTTTGTTTTTAACAGTAATATCTCAAAACCTGTGCTTGAAAATTATACAACACTCATCATGTAAATTCAATGAATTTCTGCATTAAATTTCATGACACATTTGCAATTTTCAATAAAGTTCATTAAATTTAATGTACTTGTTCATGAAAAGGTCCATTAAGGAACAAGTGATGTAATTTTACAGCAAAATTCAGTAATTTTAATGTTTGGTACGTGAATTTTCAGTGCAAAGTACATTAATGCTCATTTAATGTACGCTTTCTGTAAATTTCATGTTCGTCGGTACATTAAATTTACTGTTTTTTTTTTACAGTGTGGATGCCTGCGTGGCAGTCCAGAGCCTAACGACTGTGCACTGCTCACTCTGTTAAAATCGTATATGGCTCCAGCCTCAAAAAGCTCGACATTTTTTTTAGTCCTTTCAAGTACTTATGTATAGAAAAAAAGATTCCACGAGTGACAGATGTCCCACAATTTAATTATAGCTCTAATAGCTCTTGAAAGATTTTCCCTCGAAATTGTTCAATCGGATTTCACCCGTTTGGAAACGTATGACGTACTCCCTTTCAATATCCATCTCTTTGAAATGGAGCTCGCACACTCAGTCTTTCTTACAGATTACTTTATTTCTTTCGGACTGAAAGGCAATTTGCCAAGCATGCAGCTTCTCGTCCTGTTAGTAGATACAAAAATAAATATCCATTAATTTAAGGGAAAACAAAAATTGATATAACTGAGTCATTGGACATGCACAACACGGCTAGAAATATTTTTGTGAACTGTATAGGTTATAGGTTATTATAGGTTATTAAAATTGCGAGCATAAAAAAAACTCAAATTTTTGACGTTATTTTCTTTATTTTTTTCCGTTCACTTAAATAACCCGTCTTACAGCCTCGTATAAAACACGACATTTCCAAACATATATGTTGGTAGTTGGTACTAGTTGGTACTAGTATCTTTGTGCCAAAACCCGAACCATTTTTCGCCGGCCAGCCTGGCAGAGTTTCGACTCCTTACCTCTTACTTCCTGCATGTAATACGCACGCGCGAGTGTTTCTGCGCACGCGCTTTCATTCGCGCTTGCGCATTGCAAGCCAAAGTTATATAGGAGTAATACATATATGTCCGTGTGTCGAGTCTCCAGCGTTGTCCTGTTATCCCCACTAACAAGGGGAATCCAAGACCTTGCCCTCACCGATTTCGCCGAAACTTCGCAGTTTTGTAGGGCATACCTAATAATATAAGTACAGAAAAAAGTAAGACCCACTATTCAGAAACTCGCGAGAAAATCGACTTTGAAATTTTCCGTCGTGCTTATATACTTGTTACGTTTCTAACTTTTCAAGGAGCGCCTGGCGTAGTGGCTGAGCGCTCCGATTCATAACCGCGAGGTCGCTGGTTCGAGTCTCGCTGTTCGGCAATTTTTTTTTTCTTATTATTATGTTTTTTTATCAAAGTTATTCAAAAAACACATTTATTATCAATATGCATGTTATTAATTGTTAATAATTTATTTCCATCATGAGAAAATAATTTTTTTTTCGACTTCTGTGGAAAAACGAACGTCGCACTGGAAGTGCCTATGTCCCTAATATTGAACAGGCATGTCCCAGTTATTGAACACTCTCGAGAATTCTTTTTCCGTTCTGAAAATATTATTTTGGGTACAATATTAAGAAATAAAAGCAAAATCTAACACTTAAATAATCTTTAATTAATCAAGTAAAAATACAAAAATATATATTTAGTCTCTGTTTGGAAAAATGCCTGAATTGACTGGTTGGGAAATTGGGTGAAAAAGGTGAAAGGTTGAAGGGAACGAAGTGGCCGGAAGTTCGATGCGGATGAAGAAAAAAACTCACTCGCGTGCACACAATATTCGTTATTTAATAATACAGGTTTTAATCAAGGCAAAGTATATAATTAAAGTTCAAATAATCGATAGTCTTTTCGCCGTGGCGATGAATACGCGAAATCGAAGTGAGGCCGGAAAATGGCGGTCGTATCATTCGACGCCACGTGTCGCGCGAATAACTTTTCTCGCGAATTCTCGAAGTGAACCGCACCGAATCGAAGTGAATACTTTTCCGTGAAGTTGTTGAAGGAAGCCGAACCCTTATCGCTCTTGGCCGGTCGTAAATCGTCCAAGAGCTCGTTAATAGAAAGAATGAAAAACCGCGGAGAAAAATGGCCGATAATCGATACGAATCGAGGTGCTTGCCAGAACGAAGTGACGAGGTGATCATCGATCACCGCGAGAGAGCCGCCGTTTGGAGGGGATAGAGTCGCGAGAGTCACGGGTAATGCAGAGTCCAGCGAGAGCTTGACCGTTCACTGAGGGTCTCTCGCGGGAGCTCTGGCAACTACACGCTTTTCTGAACACACTCCCCGCCTTCGGCAAACTCCGTTGACGAAGAGTCCGTTGGCAGAACGCATAATTTTGCGACCGGCCGCTTGAAGGTGGAAGTTGCCGTTCGAAGTGTGACGACTCGAGTGAGGCCGTCTTCGCCAGGGTGAAGTTCGAGGATCCGCGCGAGTGGCCACCGCGTCGGAGGAAGTCTTTCGTCGGTTATGAGAACGAGTGACCCCACTCGTATCTCATTCGAAGGATGATGCCATTTTGAAGTAGAGAGACTTTGATGGAGGTACTCTCTTGACCATCTCTGCCAGAAGTGCTGAAGCCGTGCCTGAAGAAGTTGCCACCGAGACAACCGAGATTCCGCCGTTGAAGTCAGAGATGGCTCAGGCACTGTAGTAAGTGCCTCACCGACGATGAAGTGACCCGGAGTTAAGGATGACAAGTCCTCCGGGTCGTCCGAGAGAGCACAAAGCGGCCTTGAATTGAGCACTGCCTCGACTTGCGTAAGAAGAGTCGTAAATTCTTCATACGTAAGTGCAGTCTCACCGATGACCCGCCGAAGATGATATTTGGCCGATTTCACGGCAGCCTCCCATTTTCCACCCATATGAGGGGCTGCCGGGGGATTGAAGGACCACTTTGTGCCAAGGCTGGTTAATGCGGAAATGGTGTGACTCAATTCCATTGAGCCAGCCTTGAAGAGAGCCTGAAGAGTGGCATCTGCACCGCTGAAGTTCGTTCCACAGTCACTATACAGCGTGTGACAAATGCCCCGTCGACCAGAGAACCGCCGATATGCTGCGATGAAGGCTTCTGAAGTGTAGTCCGTTACCAATTCGAGGTGCACCGCTGAAGTAGAGAAACAGACAAAAACTGCGAGATAACCCTTGTATGTTTTTGCTGCTCTTCCTCGCCAAGTCTTAACCGTGAAGGGTCCAGCATAGTCTAAGCCCGAATGAAGGAAGGCACGTGAAGGTGTGACTCGTGGCGAGGGAAGTTGCCCCATCAACTGCTGAGCTCTGAGGCCTCGAAACCGTGCGCAAGTGGTGCAGCGAAGAATGTATGATCGTACTGGCGCTCGACCACCCAAAATCCAGTACGATCTGCGGAGATAGGCCAGTGTTGCTTGTGTGCCGCCGTGAAGGGTCCGGAGATGGGCATTTGAAATTATCAATGTAGTTAGCCGTGAATTCCGAGGCAAGACAGGTGGATGTTTCGCCTCGGAGTGAAGGATCGAATGCTGGAGGCGTCCACCCACACGAAGGACTCCGAGTTGGTCGATGAAAGGTGTGAGGGCGGCCATTGCATTGCTCCGTTGAAGTGTCGCTCCGCTTGAAATTATCCGTAGCTCAGCAGTGAAGTACGACTGTTGGATGAGGCGTATCCAGAAAATTGTTGCGTCTTCCAGGTCTCCCGGTGATATCGGGTTGGTCATTGAAGTATGTGGAACTCGCCTGAAGCGGCCAAGAGCTCTTTTGCAAATGGCCGTGATTCGAAGTAGCCGATTTAGGGACGAATATCGCTCCAGAAGGTCCCAAACCGGTAGAAGAGCCCCTGAAGTTGAAGTGAAGGCGAGACCTGGACGCTGTTCGAGGTCGCAGTCGGTTACGACCTCGAACGACGAAGTGGGCCAACTGGTGCAAGGCTGCGAAAGCCAGGTTGGTCCATTCCACCAGAGGGGATGCCGAGAAAGTTGCCGAGGTGTCATTCCGCGAGACGCACAGTCTGCGGGATTTTCCTTGCCTGAAATGAAACGCCACGTCGCTTGCGAAGTGATTTCTTGGATTGAAGTAACTCGATTTCGGACAAAGTCCTTCCAACGAGCCGAAGGCGACGTGATCCAAGTTAAGGTTACCGACGAATCGGTCCAAAGGAACACTGGAACAGTTCCAAGTTCGAGTGTCTTCTGGACGTACGAAACCAGCCGTGAAAGAAGTAATGCAGCGGTGAGCTCAAGCCGCGGAATTGTCAGTCGCTTGAGAGGTGCAACCTTCGTCTTTGAAGCGACAAGCGTGATGGTTGAAGAGCCATCATCTGAAGTTGAACGAAGGTAAACCACGGCTGACATGGCCAATTGCGAGGCGTCCGAAAAACCGTGAAGCTGAACCGTTGTCGAGGGTGTTAGTTGAAGCCACCAAGGGAGAGAAATGAGCGAGAGATCCGCCAAGTTCTCTCGGAAGTGAAGCCACCGTTGTTGAAGCGAAACCGGAAGAGGGTCGTCCCAGTGAAGTTTTGCCAACCAGAGCTCTTGAAGAAACATCTTTGCCGTGATGATGATTGGCGAAATGAAGCCCAACGGATCAAATAATTGCGCCGTTTCCGAGAGGATTGTCCGTTTTGTCACAGATTGACTGAAGTTCGGCTGAAGTGTGTACTTGAAGTGGTCGGTTTGGGGGTTCCAAACGAGCCCAAGAAGTTTGACGCTGGAGTCCTCTGGTTGAATCACGACTGCGTGTGATTCTGAAGTGGAATGGCGCACCCTTTGAAGAAGTTCCGTGGAGTTGGACGACCATTTTTGAAGTGGGAAGCACCCTCGGTTGCAGATCTCCTGAAGTTGAAGTGAGGATGCTTGAAGTTCCGCTGTTGAATCTGCACCTCCGAAGATATCATCGACGTACCTGCCCTTCGTCAACGGAAGTACCGCCAATGGAAAGTTGTGCCCTTCGTCCTCGACAAGTTGCAGCATGACTCGAATTGCCAAGAACGGGGCGCAACTGAGGCCGTACGTGACGGTGGTGAGGCAGAAGGGGATGATGTGCTCCTGCTCATCAACCCACAGGATCCGTTGAAGGTTCCAATCATCCGAATGAAGGTTGATTTGACGGTACATCTTTGTGATGTCCGTCGCGAAGATGAAGCGATGCCGTCGGATCCAAAGAAGTACGTCAGAAGTGTCCTGCTGAAGTTTGGCGCCCGTGTAGAGGAGGTCGTTAAGTGAGGCACCACTGCTCGTCTTGCACGACCCGTTGAAGACCACTCGAAGCTTGGTGGTGGTGCTGTGAGCCCGAAAGACCCCGTGATGAGGCAAATAATACACGGGAGTTGAAGCTGGCCCCGTGGAGGCTCGTACCATGTGAGACAACGTCTCGTACTCCTGAAGAAAGCCGTGATACAACTCTCGATAACTTGCGTTAAGTGAGAGCCGCTTCTGAAGTTGGACCAGAGAGCGCCGAGCTGCCGTGAAGGAATCCCCGAGAGACGACGACGAAGTTTTGAAGGGGAGACGGACTGTATATCGCCCGTCTTTGTCTCGTGAATGTGTTTCCTTGAAGTGCTCCTCACAGGCGGAATCCTCGGGCTCAGATGTAGGGGCTGAGTCCGACGGAATTTCCTCCTGTTCCCAGAATTTTGAAAGAAGCGACGCGACATCCTCCTCGACGGAGGCGTGCTGAACCCGAACTGAGGTTGAAGTTGAAGCGTCTACCGGACCAAGTACAATCCACCCGAGAAGAGTCCGTTGCGCGATCGGGTCGGTTGGTCGGCCCTTTTTCACATCTGATTCGATGAGGAGGCCGTATGAATCAGCTCCGATGATGATGTCAATCGGCCCTGGCGTCTGAAAATCAGGGTCGGCGAGGTTAAGGTTTTGAAGGTGTGCCCATTTCCCGTTGAACGAGAATGACGGAAGTGACGCTGTCAAGACTTTTAGCACAAAGGCTGTGACGTTGACGAAAAGAGCTGCATCGTGTATTGAAGAGATCCTGAAGGTGACAGCTCCCCGCGTGCGACCTGCTGATTGATTGCCAATGCCGAGAATGTTCAACGAGGCTGACACGCGCTTGAGGCGAAGAAGCTGCACAATTCGCTCCGATACGAAAGACAGCTCGGCGCCAGGGTCAATGAGGAGCCGAATCCGTTGTGAAGAGCCCGATGGTGAAGAGGCCATGGCTTGGCTCGTCGCCAAGAAGACTGAAGGTCGAAGAGCTCGCTGCCGTGGCGCTGAATGCGCCGACGTCGAAGTTGAAGATGACGAAGCGCTTCGAAGTGGTGCCGATGAAGTTGAAGAATGGCCGAGAGAAGTGAGACCGATCGAGGCTAGTTTGAAGGGACTCGAAGTTCCGTCGCATTGGTGACCTTTGTGGAGTCAAGCCTGAGGCTCGGTTGGCGACGATGTTGCCGTTGGCGTCGGGGCGGCTGCCTGACGGTTTGAAGCGCCTGAATTCCTTTTGGCTCCCACATGGATTAAGGTATGGTGCTTTTCTCCGCACTCGAAGCACCGCTTGTCGACTCGGCAGTTGACAGCGGAATGCGGCCCGAGGCAGTTGTAGCAGAGCCGCCGTTGCTCTGCTACTTCACGCCGCTCCTTGGCGCTTTTTTGCCGAAAGAGCGGACATGAAGCGATGAAGTGTCCCTTAAGGCAGAAGTGACACTGCTGGGTGGCCGATCCAGCCGGATGAAGAGGGCCTTTTGAAAGAATAGCCGCCGCCGACTTCTTGTCCAGATCTGAGGGCTTCTCTGGCTTGTCCGATCTTTCCGAGGAGTCTTCAGCCCGTGAAGTATAGGCCCTCGCGCTGGCTGCTTGGCGAGATGTCTTGGCTCCCACGGCGCGAGAGCCTTGGGCTGAAGTGGCCGACTGTGGTGGCGCCTCGGCCATCCGCGCCTCCAGACTCTCAAGAGCTCTGGCACGGGCTATGAGGAATGCTCGAAACTGGGCGAACGTCGCAGGGTCGGTTGAAGCGCCCAATTTGACCTCCCACTGCTCTCGAAGGTGTTGGTCAAGCCGCGACGCCAGGAAGTGAACCAAAATCAGATCCCAGTGATCTACTGGAGCGTCGAGCGCCCGCAGAGCGTTAGTAACCTCAGCCGTGGTGTTGATGAGGTTATTGAGCGCCTTGGCTGACCGTGAGGTGACCCGAGGAATACCGAAGAGTCTGTCAAGCTGAGAGTTGATTAAAATTCGCTTATTTTCATACCTCTCCTGAAGGGTGTCCCAAGCTGAAGCAAACGACTCTGAAGAGACCGGAAGATTGGCGATCAGTTGTGCAGCATCGCCCTTGAGAGAAGTGCGCAGGTAATGCATTTTCTCAACGGAAGTGATGTCCGAATTGCTGCCAACCATCGAGACGAAGAGATCGTGGAAGGAACGCCAAGCTCGAAAATCTCCATCGAAGACCGGAAGTTTGATGTCCGGAAGGGTTCGCCGAATAGAGGATGGCCCGATGGCAGAAACGTCTGCGAGGTTCGCCCCGCTGGGTTCGACTCGCTCGAAGTGCTCCTTGATTACGAGGAGGCTGACCTTGGCGGTCTCGTAAGCGCTTTGGCACTGCGCTTCGATCCCCTCCACGAAGTACTCATGTTCGGCGAGATTCTCGCAGTTCATGTCGAGTAAACTGGCGTGCTCGTGCTGAAACCGCGTCCAATTGGCCTCAAGAAGGTCTAGCCGAGTCGACGCCAGAGTTTTGGACATCGTCTGGGGAGTTGCGGAGGCAGACTTCTCAGCGATGCCCTCGATGCACTTGAAAGTGCTGAGGAGCCCTGTGATTCGGCGTTCCATCTTCGCGACGTTAGTCGTCATAATGGAAGCGACAACGAAGCACGCGCACACACTCGGCGACGAGAATGTTCGTGTGACGCACTTGAAAAACCCCAAAACCGAAAAAACGAAGTACGCGCACACACTCGGCGACGAGAATGTTCGTGTGACGCACTTGAAAAACCCAAAAACCGGAAAAACGAAGTACGCGCACACACTCGGCGACGAGAATGTTCGTGTGACGCACTTGAAGAGCCCAAAAACCGAAAAAACGAAGTACGCGCACACACTCGGCGACGAGAATGTTCGTGTGACGCACTTGAAAAACCCAAAAACCGGAAAAACGAAGTACGCGCACACACTCGGCGACGAGAATGTTCGTGTGACGCACTTGAAGAGCCCAAAAACCGAAAAAAACGAAGTACGCGCACACACTCGGCGTCGAGAATGTTCGTGTAACGCGCACGACAACCAAAAGCGAAAAAAGAACGAAGTACGCGCACACACTCGGCAACGAGAATGTTCGTGTAACGCGCACGAAAACCAAAAAAAAACCGAAAGAAAACGGAGTACGCGGACAAACTTGGTTCACGAAATTTGTTGCGATGCGTAGCGAGGAAATCCGAGGAAATACTAAGTGCGCCGAAAGTGTCCGAAGACTGCGTGATTAAACGCGAAGAAAATCCCGAAGCGCACAAAGAATCACGTGGCGCGCACCCACACTCGAATATCGAGAATGTCCGTGAGACGCGTCGAACGAATGTCCAGAAAATTCCCGATGATCGCGAAAGATGCAAAACTCACGAGATACGCATACACATTCGTTGAGCGATAATGTCCAGTGAGGAGCGAAGATCCGCACAAAGCGGACGAAGCGATAGCTTTCTTGGCGCGCGCGAGAGCGCGATGCTATCCCCGCGCGCTCAACGAAGAAGTTTCTCGAGGCGTCCGGGCTCTCCTCTCGCGCGAAAGTGAGAGAGAGAGACTTATGCGCACTGAACGTGAGCGAGAGAGACCGAAATAGCGAAGCGTGACGAGCACGTTGTCGGACAACGGAACGCCGGTTCTCTCTCGCACTTTTCTCTTTCGCGAACTGAAGCACTTCCGCAATCTTCACCAATTTCCCGATCCGGCTCGAAGGACCATGTTTGGAAAAATGCCTGAATTGACTGGTTGGGAAATTGGGTGAAAAAGGTGAAAGGTTGAAGGGAACGAAGTGGCCGGAAGTTCGATGCAGATGAAGAAAAAAACTCACTCGCGTGCACACAATATTCGTTATTTAATAATACAGGTTTTAATCAAGGCAAAGTATATAATTAAAGTTCAAATAATCGATAGTCTTTTCGCCGTGGCGATGAATACGCGAAATCGAAGTGAGGCCGGAAAATGGCGGTCGTATCATTCGACGCCACGTGTCGCGCGAATAACTTTTCTCGCGAATTCTCGAAGTGAACCGCACCGAATCGAAGTGAATACTTTTCCGTGAAGTTGTTGAAGGAAGCCGAACCCTTATCGCTCTTGGCCGGTCGTAAATCGTCCAAGAGCTCGTTAATAGAAAGAATGAAAAACCGCGGAGAAAAATGGCCGATAATCGATACGAATCGAGGTGCTTGCCAGAACGAAGTGACGAGGTGATCATCGATCACCGCGAGAGAGCCGCCGTTTGGAGGGGATAGAGTCGCGAGAGTCACGGGTAATGCAGAGTCCAGCGAGAGCTTGACCGTTCACTGAGGGTCTCTCGCGGGAGCTCTGGCAACTACACGCTTTTCTGAACAGTCTCTTTTGACAGGTTTTTGGTTCATTCGCATTTGGTTTATTTTTGCTTTTCAACTTGAACTTTATTTTATCTTTATTTTCAGCTTCCTCGTTTTTATGTTCTGTTTTTGTTTAATTTTGTCGCAGCTTTCTCGTTTTTCGACTGAATTATCGGAGAGCAAAAAATATTTATCACTCCCTTCGTATTTTTGGGTTACATTTAGGTTATATTCTCTTTTTACTTTTTTTAAATGTTTATTGCACGAAAATACAGATAAAAAATATATTCGACGATCTTAGAGTTATTATTAAAAGAATAGAGTTAAGTTTATTCAGGAACTTACAGTTTTTGTGTGAATGAATCTGATTCACACGATCTGTCACATTTTAACTGTCTCGATGTTTTGAAGGATTTGATGGCGTTATTTTGGAGAATTCGAGTGTTTAATAATTGGGACTCAGTGCATTTTCTATGTCCCAATGATTAAACATCATATTTTTTAACAAATAGATAATTAAAATTTAAAAAAAAAATTGTTATTCGTAAGAAATTTTCTAAGGAACCTAAAACGCCTTTACTTTTTGAGATGCGACCGTTTTTGAATTTTTTATGCCCTTACGCGTGAAGCGGCGTATCTTAGCAAAAACGATAAGCAATTACCACAAGACGTCAAATCGGGTCACCGTTGCTGATTAAATAATTTTTTTCTCTATTAATTGAAGCTTTTTTTGCACAAGTAAGGTAACATTTCGATAGCTAAAAGTTCCATAAATGTAATGAAATTTTTATAAATAAGTAAATACATGCAGGTGAATGAGAAATAATAAAAATACAAGATAGTGTTCAATAATTGGGGCCTGTTCAATAATTGGGACGTTTACCTTATATCGCGTTTTTGTTGAATTTTATCATGAATTGTGAACTTTAAACAGTAATATTTAAAAAATTAATGAATTAATGGTTCTGGAACCTATCCACGAAAATTGTAAATAGTTTGTTTTATTATTTTATTCGTTTTTTATAAAAATTTGTCTTTACATAACAGTTTAATAGTGAGAATGTGGCGGTAACAGCGACAACGTATATGCGATGCATGTAAAACAACCGAGTTTTAACGTCATTTATCTTTGAATTTAATGAGTCGATCACTCTAAAATCTTGGAGGGATTTCTATCCTATTTTGATTGAAACTATTCAAATTTCAGACAAATCTATTTCAAGTAGGTTTACTTTAGTACTACCTTAAGGGGGTCGAGTCAGCGTGAAATCGGAAAAAAATCGAATTGAAAAATTTTTTTTTTTCCGTTTCACAAACTGTTTTGCACCTAAAAACTAAGCCATAGACCCGAATTTTGAAAAATTGCAAAGTTATAGGAAAATTCTGCAATTTTTTCTGCAGATTCTGAATCATAAATAAATAATATATATCATGATTAGAAAGTGAGATGCAGCTGCCTCATATTTTTTAATAATTTTTTGTTGGAGTTTCTGAGATTTAAAAAAAAATTCTAATATTCCTTATAAAAGGGAGAAAAATAAATAAAAATAAAACATGTCTTGGAAAATTTTTATATTTTGTATTTTTTTCAAAGTAAATGAGAAAAATCTTTTATTAAAAAAAAATCTTCTCACTTATTTTGAAAAATACGCAAAATATCAAAAATTTGCAAGATACGTTTTATTTTTCTTTTATTTTTTACTTCTATAAGGAAGATTAGGAATTAATTTTTTTATTTTATTTTGGAAATCAAAAATAAAAAAATTAATTAAAAAAATATGAGGCAGCCGCATACCACTTTCTAATCATGATAGATATTATTTATTTATAACCCAGAATCTGTGAAAAAAAGCAGAATTTTAAAAATCGTGTTTTTTCAGTTATGCCTTTTTTACATACAAGTGATCGTCGCGCCACTTAAAGGAGTGACGAAATAATGCTTTAAAAAAATTGGTCTATTTTTGAAGTAGAATCAATGCGAAAAAGGATCTGATTACCTGAGAGAAATTACTCTTCGATTTTACTTGGAATGCCCCATATATCGTATATGTACATGATATGCATATATTATTAATGAAAATATTTCTTTAGCAAGTGAAGAAATTTTTTCACCAATGATAAATATGTGTATATATATATATATATATATATATATATATATATATATTCACATACAATTGATTATTTATTCAGATTCCTGTAGAGTTGGTAAACAAATAATTATTCTACTGTTGAATCGAAATTTGAATATCGCGCGATTGCGACATTGATAGAGTTTTCAACTGGGACCACGAGTGTACACTCGGACACACTCGGTTACACCCGATTGGATCACACTCGTTTTCGACTAAACTACCATGCTGAAAAGTAGTGTGGAGGGAGTGTGAAGAAACGCCGTAAGCGTGCAGCTATATGCTTCATTATAATCATTTGAATTTATCGGCCATTTTCACCAGGTTTACCGATTATCATGCATTATGGTAAACAACATCCTGAACAAAAAATGTATTAAAAATATAAAACGATTCTCAGAAATTGCGGAAATTATGTTTATTCGACAGAATTACTTCTATCATTGCTAAATACATCGCCATGGATTATTCATCGATAACATTCAAAAAATTCTTTATTTCGGGTACGGTTATCTCCTTGTTGATAACGCATAAAGTGTTAATATCTTCACGATTATCATCACCTCCAGCATCACTAGATAATTATAATGAAAAAATTTCTATAATCGTAATTTTTTTTTTCGTCCTTGCTATTTTCTAAAAAAATGGAGTATTTAGTTTTATTTTGTCGGGGATAGCTAAATAATGAGAGGCTTAAAATTTGTAATTGTAATTAAAAAATCTACTACAATTCTCGTGTAAACTTGACAGCTGAATTGATGGGCACTGGGAAACTTGAGCATTGAGAAAATTCGTATAAAAATATTTCTAGGTTGTGTAAGCATTTATTCAGCAGAAGTATTGTGAATGTATTTTCTGCCGTCGTATGGTTATTCACATGAAATTGTTGACTGGATTGAATAACTATTTGTTTCCATTCATCTGTGAATCTTTTCAATCGAACCGTTTTATTGTTTGTTATGAAAAAATATTTAGACTGATGTTGAAGATGTTTATGTCTATTTACATCTGCTTCTGCACTACACTGACGCGAGGTCAGAAAAAAGTGTACACATGATGTGATATTTTTACATTTATGCTACCAGCAAAACATGGTGCTTCAAGAGTGTAACAAGAATCATAGAACGAGTAAAACAGTGCCCAACGTCAATGTGCCCCGAGTGTGCCCCGAGTGTGTACGAAACTAGCAAGTTGAAAACGCTATGGGCTTTGCAGCTATAATAAGCGCATTAGAAAGTGTTCAAAAAAAGCCTCGTAAATTTACTAGTGAATTGTACTAGTAAATTTTTGTAACTAGCAAATGCTAAACTACTGCTGCAATAGAAAACAAACGATCGCGCGTGGCTTATTATTTTTTTTATTGTATTCACTTATTTTTATCGAGTGTTAATCTTTTTGATCTCGACAAACGACACGAGCAGTTTCACAGTGGTTAGTGATACGTCAGTTCATATGTTTATTATATTTACTAAATAGTCTTTACTAAATAATCGAATTGATTTTCATATTTATTTACACTTTTTTCAATAAGTGAATTCATTATCGTGCCTTATATGCACAATATAACCTCCAAACTGTCAACGGAAGTGTTTCCAGTTTAAAACAAATTTATAACATTTTTTACGTAAAAATGTTTGTATACAGTACTCGACAATTGAAGTGGGACAGACAGTTTTTTTCTCGATTTCGGCGAATTTTTGACCGATTTCAAAAATTCAAGAAAGTACTTTCGAGCAAATTTCGTTACCTTTCAAATGAGACTAGTTAAAATGCAATCGGTTGAGAATTAGCCGAGTGCGAGGCTATGGAGTCAGAACGTACGAGTCACGAATTCCGGGACACCGCGGAAAAGGGTATACGCCATTGTCTTTCCATTGGCTTTCAGGTATACGCCATTGACTTTCCAACTGAAACCATTCGCAAGAGCAGCTCGTGGCAAACAGGATTAAAAAAAAAAAATTAAAATCGGTCAACTCCAGTAGATGATATAGCCCTGGAAAGTTGAAACGGTTTTTCGATGATAACGTGCAAGTTTCTTGATCGATTGACCTGAAATTTATCGAGTAGTCGTGTTTCGTCATAGCCGACTACTCGGTATAGGTCATGTTGCAAAAAAACTCCCCGGGGCTGAGATCCAGGGTTGTCCCGAACGCACCGTGTCGGTTATTTGCATTTTTATCGATGAAAGAGTTTAATCTCGAAAATGTGAATTGGTGCATTGTTGAGGGGAAGATTCAACGAAAAAAACGTGTGGTCGTGCAATACCCGAATCGACCTGTGTCATCAGCGGGAAGGCACGGAAATATGGTATGGAAATGCCGAAATAAAAAAAGATCAATTCTGGAGTCGCAGGGCGATGCTCGATTGGTTTTGCAATCGCTGACTGACTAAACGTTTTGTCACTACTGTGGCCAGCTGGACCAATTTGAGAATAATTAATATTGGGGAAAAAACATTTTTATCTTTTTAAGATTTTTTTCGGAACCGTTTGTTTGGCATATCCATTTCCGCAATTATTAAGGGGTTATGGGCAAGATAAGTATCGAAAAATCAATAACTACCGTGTTTATCGGTATTCAGACTTTTCAAAAGCGTCCACTGATTCGATTGATGGCAAAATGATTTTCATCGTCCTTGATTTAGCTTTGTGATTTTTGCAATTATTAAGGGGTTATGGGCAAAAGAAATATTAAAGAACAATAACTATCGTGTTTTAAGGTATTCAGACTTTTCAAAAGCATCCACTCTGACATTGCACAATGATTTGCATTATCCTTAATTTGGCATCGCGATTTTTGCAATTATTAAGGGGGTCCTGTCAACGTGAAATCGGGGAAAAATGTTTTTTTTTTACGTTTTACAAACTCTTTTGCACTTATTGACCAAGTCATATACCCTTACGTTGAAAAATGGCAAAGTTACAAGCAAATCTGTAAACAAAGAATTTTGAAAATTTGGAAATCCATTTTCAAAATTTTGCATTTTTTTTCACAGATTCTGGATCATAAATAAGCAATCTATATCATGATTAAAAAGTGGGATGCGGCTGACTTATATTTTTTTTATGATTTTTTTATAATTTTTTTTTGTTTCTAAAATGAAAATAAAAAATTCTAATATTCCTTATAAAAGTGAAAAAAAAAATAGACAAAAATAAAACATGCCTTGGGAAATTTCGATATTTTGCATATTTTCCAAAGTAAATGAGAAAAATCTTTTTTTGAAAAAAAAATATTCTCATTTATTTTGAAAAATATGCAAAATATCAAAATTTTTCAAGACATGTTTTATTTTATTTTTTACTTCTATAAGGAATATTAGGAATTAATTTTTTTATTTTATTTTAGAAACTAAAAATAAAAAAATAATTTTAAAAAATGTAAGCTGCATGCTACTTTCTAATCATGATAGATATTACTTATTTATAACTCAGAATCTCTGGAAAAAATTGCAGAATTTTAAAAATTGTGTTTTTTCAGTTATTCCTTTTTTACACACAAACGGTCGTCGCGCCACTTGAAGGAGTGATGAAATAATTCTGCAAAAAAATTAGGCTATTTTTGAAGTGGAATCAATGCGAAAAGGGATCTGATTCCTCGAGGGAAATGATTCCTCGATTTCACTTGGAATGCTCCATATATATATACAATTGATTATTCATTAAGATGACTGTAGAGTTGGTAAAAAAAAAATTATTCCACTGTTGAATCGAATTTTGAATATCACGCGATTGCGCGCTTACAACTTTGCGGACCAATCAAAACGCTTGAAAGAAGTGACTACAGGCCAATCAAAAAAATTGTCGCAAGTGATCAGAAAGTGTAACAGAAAACAAACGTTCGCGCGTGGTTTATCATTTTTTTATTGTATCTACTTATTTTTATCGAGTGTTTATTTATTGGTTCAAAAGTAATATAAAATATCTATACCGATCGTGGAATTATGTGAAGTGCTTCTTTGATCTCGACAAACGACACGAGCAGTTTCACAGTGGTTAGTAATACGTCAGTTCATATGTTTATTATATTCAATTATTTGTAAAGACAATGGTATTCGTCGTCTTTACTAAATAATCAAGTTGATTTTCATATTTGTTTACACTTTTTCCAGTCAGTGAATTGAATTCCATACCTTATAGGTACAATATAACCTCCAAACTGTCAACGGATTGGAGATTATATTGAAAAAAATGTATAGCATTTTTGGTGTACAAAGATTTGTAAATATTATCAATAATTAAAAACACAAATATGAAAAAACCGTGAAAAGCGTGTTAAACAAATTTTTGTCTGCATGCAATTACCATGAAAAATATTGTTTGTTATACAGGTACAGTAATCGGTGGAGCAAAGGACTGAGGAAACGTTTTTCCATATTTTCAACTTCGGAGGCTGTTTCCCGAAACCTGGATCTTCAAATACCCTGCGCGCAATCCTGACCGAACCGCTTCATGGATCTTATCCTACGATGTCTCATTTTCTTTGTAACACTTTTACGGACCGCTTGAGCGCGGCAAATTTTTATTATAATCAATATTGTTTTGTGTGCAGTGCTCTAAAAACCAAAAATGGGTCAAAGATTCAAAAAGTGACCTGTAACTCCAAAATAAGGATCTAAAAAGAAAATGTGCCACACTCAAGCGGTCCGCAAGAGTTTTACAAAGAAAATGAGACGTCGCAGGATAAGATCCGTCAAGCGGTTTGGTCAGAACTGCGCGCAGCGTGTGAAAATCAAAAATTGATTCATGAGAGTTCCACTGCACCTTAAGGGTTCTAACTAGCGTCAAAAGTTGCTACATTTGATACTTCAAATTGTAGCCTATCTGTAAAATTTCCACAAATGCCATGAACATTTATATTGATGTTCAAAAATCGGCATTTTGACGCTGTCAGTCTCCCCTTAAGGGGTTTTGGATAAAAGAAATATTGAAAAATGAATAACTACCGTGTTTTACGGTAATTAGACTTTTCAAGCGCGTCAACTTTAACATTGCACGATGATTTTCATCATCCTTAATTTGGCCTTACGATTTTCTTAATGACTAAGGGGTTATCGACAAAAGAAATATTAAAAAATGAATAACTACCGCGTGTTACGGTATTTAGACTTTTCAAAAGCGTCCGCTTTATCATTGCACAATGATTCTCATCATCCTTAATTTGGCTTTGCGATTTTTGCAATTATTAAAGGGTTATGGGCAAAAGAAATATTATAAAATCAATAACTACCGTTTTTATAGGTATTCAGACTTTTCAAAAGCGTTCACTTTATCATGGCCCAATGATTTTCATCGTCCTTAATTTGACATTACGATTTTTGCAGTTATTAAGGGGTTATGGGTAAAAGAAATATTGAAAAAACAATTACTACCGAGTTGAACGGTATTCAGACTTTTCAAAAGCGTCCACTCTACCATTGCACAATGATTTGCATAATTCTTAATTTGGCATTGCAATTTTCGCAATTATTAAGGGTTTATGGACAAAAGAAGTATTCAAAAATCGATAACTACCGTGTTTTACGATATTCAGACTTTTCAAGCGCGTCCACTTTACCATTGCACAATGATTTTCATCATCCTTAATTTGACATTGCCATTTTCGCAAAGATTAAGGGGTTATCGACAAAAAAATTATTGAAAAATCTATAACTACCGCGTTTTACGGTATTCAGACTTATCAAAAGCGTCCCCTTCATCATTGCACAATGGTTTTCATCGTCCCCAATTTGACATTGCGATTTTTGCAATTATTAAGGGGTTATGGGCGATAAAAATATTCAAAAATCAATAACATCCGTGTTTATCAGTAGTCAGACTTTTCAAAAGCGTCCACTTTATCATAACACAATGATTTTCCTCGTCCTCAATTTGGAATTACGATTTTCGCAATTATAAAGAGGTTATGGGCACAAGAAATATTGAAAAAACAATAACTACCGTGTTCTACGGTATTCAGACTTTTTAAGGTTGTTTAGAAGCAAATCACGATTAATGAGAAAATTCTGAAAATTTGATATGTTTTTCAATGAAGTATTTAATGAAGTATTTAATTTCACGACGATTTGGAAGTTCGTAATCGAATAATTGAGATTAACACATTTAATAAAATAAAATATAGTCTTATGCAAACTGATATAACTTTGCGATAAGTTTTTTTTGACCTCTTTATTTTTTAATATCCACAATATACTGAAAGCAACGGAAAGAAAACGGAGTTTATTGATGAATATTTTTTTTATTTGTTTGAAAAATTGTTTTTAACAAAACGTTAATTTCTTAATAACGAGCTTCCTCATTGTCGTGAAATGCTTACACGACCTCTTAAATACCTCATACAAATACATACCAAATTTTCAGAATTTTCTCATAAGTCGTTATTTTAACCCTTAAGGAGGTTGAAGTAATGATGATAGAATTCTGAAAAATTGGTATGTTCTTGCATGAAGTATTCAGGAGGTCGTGTAAAAATTTCGCTACGATTGAGAAGCTATTTATTGAACAATTAACATTCAAAGGTTTCATAGCTTCTAAACAACCTTAAAAGCGTCCACTCAATTATTGCACGATGATTTGCATCATCCTTAATTTGGCATTGCAATTTTCGCAATTATTAAGGGGTTGTGGACAAAAGAAATATTCAAAACCAATAAATACCGTGTTAATCGGTACTCAGACTTTTTAAAAGCGTCCACTTTATCATCGCACAATGGATTTCATCATCCTGAATTTGGCATTGAAGTTTTCGCAATGAATAAGGTCTTATCGACAAAAGAAATAATGAAAAATCAATTACTTCCGAGTTTTACGGTATTCAGACTTTTAAAGCATGACCACTTTACCATTTCACAATGATTTTCATTATCCTTAATTCTGCATTGCGAATTCCGCCATTATTAAGGGTTTATCGACAAAAGAAATATTGAAAAATCAATAACTACCGCGTTAAACGATATTCAGACTTTTTAAAAGCGTCGACTTTATCATTGCACAATGATTTTCATAAACCTTAATTTGGCATTGCTATTTTTGTAATTATTCAGGTGTCATGAGCGAAAGAAATATTAAAAAATCAATAACTATCGTGTTTATCGGGATTCAGACTTTTCAAAAGCGTCCACTTCATCATTGTACAATGATGTTCATCATCAATATGTTTGTAAATGTCTAAATCCCACTAAACACGGTAATTATTGATTTTTCAATATTTCTTTTGCCCATAACCCCTTAATGATTGCAAAAATCGCAATGCCAAATCGAAGGCAATGAATATCGTTGTGCAATGATAAAGTGGATGCTTTTGAGAAGTCTGAATACCGGAAAACGCGGTAGTTATTGATTTTTTAATATTTCTTCTGTCGATAACCTCTTAATCATTGCGAAAATCACAATGCCAATTTGAGGATGATGAAAATCATTGTGCAATGATAAAGTAGACGCTTTTGAAAAGTCTGAATACCGCGAACCATGGTAGTAATTGATTTTTCAATATTTCTTTTGCCCAAAACCCATTAATGATTGCGAAAATCGCAATGTCAAATTAAGGATGATAAATATCATTGTGCAATAATGAAGTGGGAGCTTTTGAAAAGTCCGAATACCGTGAACCACGGTAGTTATTGATTTTTCAATATTTCTTTCCCCCATAACCCCTTAATAATTGCGGAAATCGCAACGCCAACTTGAAAATGATGAAAATCATTGTGCGATGATGAAGGGGACGCTTTCGAAAAGTCTAAATACCGTGAACCGCGGTAGTTATTGATTTTTCAATATTTCTTCTCCCCGTTACTTCTTAATAATTGCAAAAATCGCAATGCCAAAGTGAAGACGGTAAGAATCATTGTGCAATGATAAAGTGGACGCTTTCGAAAAGTCTGAATACCGATAAACACAGTAGTTATTGATTTTTCAATTTTTCTTTTGTCCACAAATTCTTAATAATTGCGTAAATCGCAATGCCAAATTGAGAATGATGAAAATCATTGTGCAATGGTAAAGTGCAAGCGCTTAAAAAGTCTGAATACCATGTAACACGGTAGCTATTGATTTTTCAATACTCATTCTGTCAATAACCCCTCAATAATTGCAAAAATCGCAATGCCAAATTAGGGACGATGAAAATCATTGTGCAATGATAGAGTGGACCCTCTCGAAAAGTCTGAATACCGTAAAACGCGGTAGTTATTGATGTTTCAATCTTTTTTTGGTCGACAATCCCTTAATAATTGCGAAAATCGCAATGCCAATTTAGAGATGATGAAAATCATTGTGCAATGATAAAGTGGACGCTTTTGAAAAGTCTGAATACCGATAAACACGGTAGTTATTGACTTTTTAATATTTTTTTTTGTCCACATCCCCTTGATAATTGTGAAAATCGCAATGCCAAATTGAAGATGATGCAAATCATTGTGCAATGGTAGAGTGAACGGTTCTAAAAAGTCTGAATACCATAAAACACGGTAGTGAATGTTTTTTTCAATGTTTGTCTTTTGCCCATAACCCCTTAATAATTGCGAAAATCGCAATGCCAAATTCAGGATGATGGAAATCATTGTGCATTGATAAAGTGGACGCTTTTAACAAGTCTGAATACCGATAAACACGGTAGTGATTGATTTTTCCATATTTCTTTTGTCGACAACCCCTTAATTGCGAAAATCGTAATGCTAAATTAATAACGATGAAAATCATTGTGCCATGATAAAGTGGACGCTTTCGAAAAGTCTGAATACCGTAAAAAACGGTAGTTATTGTTTTTTCAATATTTCTTTTGCCCATAACCCCTCAATAGTTGCAAAAATCGTAATGCTGAATTAAGGCCGATGAAACTCATTGTGCAATGATGAAGTGGACGCTTTTGAAAAGCCTGAATACCGTAAAACGCGGTAGTTACTGATTTTTCAATATTTCTTTTCTCGATAACCCCTTAATGATTGCGAAAATCGCAATGTCAAATTATGTATAATGAAAATCATTGTGCAGTGGTAAAGTGAACGAGCTTGAAAAGTCTGAGTGCCGTAAAACACGGTAGTTATTGATTTTTCAATATTTCTTTCGTCGATAAACCCTTAATAATTGCGAAAATCGCAATGCCAAATTAAGGATAATGCGAACCATTGTGCAATGGTACAGTGGACACTTTTGAAAAGTCTGAATACCGTAAAACACGGTAGTTATTATTTTTAAATATTTCTTTTGCCCATAACCCCTTAATAATTGCGAAAATCGCAATGCCAAATTAAGGACGATGAAAATCATCATGCCATGAAAAAGTGGACGCTTTGGAAAAGTCTGAGTACCGATAAACATGGTAGTTATTGATTCTTCAACATTTTTTTTGCCCATAACCCCTTTATAATTGCAAAAATCGCAATGCCAAATTCGGGATGATGAAAATCTTTGTGCAATGATAAAGTGGACGCTTTTAAACAGTCTGAATACCGATAAACCCGATAGTTATTGATTTTTCAATATTTCTTTTGTCCACAACCCCTTAATATTTGCGAAAATCGTAATGCTAAATTGAGGATGATGCAAATCATTGTGCAATGGTAGAGTGGACGCTTTTGAAAAGTCTGAATACCGTAAAACACGGTAGGTATTGTTTTTTCAATATTTCTTTTGCCCACAACCCCTTAATAATTGCGAAAAGCGCAAAGCCAAATTGAGGACGATGAAAATCATTGTGCCATGATGAAGTGGACGCTTTTGAAAAGTCTGAATACCGATAAACACGGTAGTTATGGATTTTTTAATATTTATTTTGCCCATAACCCCTTCATAATTGCGGAAATGAATATGCCAAGCAAACGGTTCCGAAAAAAATCTTGAAAAGATAAAAATGTCTTACATACCAAATAAACCCAAATAAAAACCCAAATAAACCCAAATGAAAATGTTTTTTTCCCAATATTAATCATTCTAAAATTGGTCCAGCTGGCCACAGTAGTGACAAAACGTTTAGTCAGTCGGCGATTGCAAAACCAATTAAGCATCGCCCTGCGATTCCGGACTTGATATTTTTGCATTTCGGTATTTCCATGCCACACTGTAAAAAATTTCTTTCTGAAATTTAATACACCGATGTAGGAATTTCGAATGCATAAACCGGATATGAATTTTCATATGAACATGCATCAGGAAATCAAGATGCTCGTTATTTAAAAATGATGCACAGTGTATTAAATTTCATATACACCTTCGTTATTTATATAATGAATAGATATTATTTTTAAAAACTTGTGGTGGTTCAATTAATATACAAAAGTATTGTTATTTTCAAGATGAAGTTTATTAAAATTGCTTTATTCGGTTAAAAAAAATACATTACTTTCGTATATTAAATGAATCAAACGGTGTTTTTAAAAATCGCAAGGGGTATATTAAATTTCCTATACCACCGTGTATTAATATTCAAGTCACGGTATATTAAATTTCAAGTACCACCATATAGTAATTTTCAAGTCACGGCATATTAAAAACTATATTGATTTATTTATTCTTATAGGAATTTCGTTCATGAAATTTACTGAACGAAGAAATGTTGAAATTAATATACGCAAGTATATGAAAATTACGTTACCGTAGCTGTAATCAATTGTTGTTAAACATGTTTTAAAAAATATTTTGCGCTTGCAAAATAATTTAATATGCATAGTTTACCGGTCCTAAAAAGAAATAAATAGAAAAAAAAGAAAAATCGGCGGGAATTGGCCGATCTATTTTTTCTCCCTGACGGGGAATCGAACCCTGGACCCTGCCTACCATCCTACCTATCGCTCCTAGCTACCTAACACGCTACCTTTTACGCAATCGACTACTTATGAAGTTCCTCTACTTTTATGATATATGAATGTTGGAGTGCCGAAATAGTACATTACGATACGAGTGCGATGACCTTTTTCTGACGAGTGTGAGTTTGCAACATGAGCCGAAGGCGAATGTTGCAATCACGCGAGTTCAGAAAAAATTTCTTACACGAGTTTCGTTCAAAATTTTATTGCTGGAGTGCCTAAATTGGACACTTTACGCAAGGAGTGAAATAAAATTAATAATATATGCTTTTGAATGTGCGATAATCCATGAAACTTGATTTTTGGATTTCTGAATTCGAATCCTCTGCCCCCTCATAATTTATGTGAACTTTATTCCAAAATACCTGACTACTCATATCTTAAGTGACCCCTCAGAACTTAAGTTACTCCTCATAACTTAATTCCAGAATTCGTGACCCCTCATAATTTAATTGACCCCTCATAACTTAAAACTTTATTCTGGGATTCATTTATGATTCCCTCATAAATGAAGTGACCCCCGCGCATAACTTGATTTCAGACCCCCTAATCCCTCATAAGTTATGTATACGTTCAAAACTTTGTTGAAAAAAACCGTGACCTCTCATAAGTTAAATCACCGCTCATAACTTAATTTCGGGATCCTTGACCCCTCATAACTTAAGTTACTCCTGATAACTTAATTTTGTGACCGCTGACCCCTCGTAGATTATAGAAAGCCGCAAAACTTAATTCCATAATTCCTGACCCCTCATAAGTTAAGTTACATCTCATAACTTAATTTCGTGGCCCCTGACCCCTTATAAGTTATGCGAACGCTCGAAACTTCATTCCATAATACCTGACCCCGCATAACTCAAGTTTTTCCGCATAACTTAAGTTACCCTTCATAACTTAAGTTCACGACCCCTAACCCAAAACACATCTAAGAAATATACAAGACCGGTTTTTAATATTCATAGCGATATAGGTATTAAATTTCCAAAGTGGCTGTATTAATTATGAAATTAATACACCAGCTTCGCAAAATTCAAATCAACCTAGTAAGTTTACTATAGCAATTTTTAGAATTCTATCATAGGTTTTGGTTTTTAATACACCGTTGCATAAATTTCCATAAAACTGATTGGAATATTCTGAACAATACTGTAATTTTTTGTTACCGATTGCGAGTAAATTCCAACAGCGCTCATGTTGTAATTTTCAAGCACCGGCAACGAAAATTTCTATTACTTTGTATATTAAAAAGTAAAACAAATCAAAGGAATATACAAGACAGGTTTTTAATATTCATAACGGTATATTAAATTTCAAAAGTCGCTATATTATTATGAAATTAATACACCGAGTTTGAAATATAAAAATCGACATAGTAATTTTACCGCGATGATTTTTAAAATTCCATCACAGGTTTTGACTTTTAATATACCCTTGCATAAATTTCCAAAGGACTGATTGGAATATTCTGAAGAAAATTGTAATTTTTTGTTATCGATTCCAAGTAAATTCCAACAGTGCTCGTGTTGTAATTTTCAAGCACCGGCAACCGAAATTACTATTTCTTTGTGTATTAAAAACCAAAACACATCTAAGAAATATACAAGACGGATTCTTAGAATTCATAACGGTATATTAAATTTCCAAAGTGGCTATATTATTATGAGATTAATACACCGAGTTTGGAATATAAAAATCCACATAGTAATTTTACCATGACGATTTTTAAAATTCCATTGCAGGTTTCGACTTTTAATACACCCTTGCATGAATTCCCAAAGAACTGATTGGAATATTCTGAAGAAAATGGTAATTTTTTGTTACCGATTGCAAGTAAATTCTAACAGCGCCGTGTGGCAATTTTCAAGGACCATCAACGAAAATTTATATTACTTTGTGTATTAAAAAACAAAACACATCAAAGAAATATACAAGACAGGTTTTTAATATTCATAACTGTATATTAAATTTCGAAAGTCGCTATATTATTATGAAATTATGGATTTAAAAACCCACATCGTAATTTTAACACGATGATTTTTAAAATTCCATGACAGGTTTTGACTTTTAATATACCCTTGCATGGATTTCCAAAGGACTGATTGGAATATTCTAAAAAAAATTGTAATTTTTTGTTACCGATTGCAAGTAAATTCCACTAGCGTTGTGTTGTAATTTTCAAGCACCGGCAACGAAAATTTCTATGACTTTGTATATTAAAAACTAAAACACATCTAAGAAATATGCAAGACGGGTTATGAATTTCCATAGCAGTGGTGGATGACTATGAAATTAATATACCGGATTTGTAATTTTTTAATACAGAAATAACAAAGTTTAATACCAGTATATTAATTTTAATGAAAATTGTAGGAAATTTATTTTAATACACCCAGTTTGTAAAATTAATATGAATCGACATTGTGAATTCGCGATTTTTTTTTACAGAGCATTCTTCCGTGCCTTCTCGCTGGTGACACAGGTCGATTCGGGTATTGCACGACCACACGTTTTGTTCATTGAATCTTCCTCTCAACAATGCACCAATTCACATTTTCGAGATAAAACTCTTTCATGGAGAAAAATGCAAAGAACCGACACGGTGCGTTCGAGACAACCCTGGATCTTAGCCCCAAGGAGTTTTTTTTTGCAACATGACCTATACCGGTTATTTGGCTATGACGAAACACGACTCCCCGATAAATTTCAGGTCAATCGATTAAGAAACTTGCACGTTATCATCGAAAAACCGTTTCAACTTTTCAGGGCTATATCATCTACTGGAGTTGACCAATTTTTTTTTTTTTTTTAATCCTGGTTGCCACGAGCTAGCGGCTCTTTCGAATGGTTCCAGTTGGAAAGCTATTCTACAATGGCGTATACCCTTTTCCGCGTTGTCCCGGAATCCGCGACTCGCACATCCTGACTCCATCGTCTCGCACTTGGCTAATTCTTAACCGATTGCATTCTAACTAGTCTCATTTGAAAGGTAACGAAATTTGCTTGAATGTACTTTTTCGAATTTTTGAAATTGGTCAAAAATTTGCCAAAATCGAGAAAAAAACTGTCTGTCCCACTTCTATTGTCGAGTACTGTATATTAAAAATAGAAAAATGAATATTGGGAAGTCCTCTAACGCCGGACGGCACCTAGTCCCGGACATTGTTGATATGGGCCAAACTAGAGAGCAACGACAATAGTTCTCGTACGTAGTTCGAACAGTGGCCACAGTGGTAACGGTGGCGCTAGAGAGCTAGCCGCAGTGCGCATGCGCGCGATGTCGAGAGTTGATTTTCGTTGGAGCCGATGAATATTCCGTGTCAGTCGCAATTTTCACACATTCATTGTTTAAAAAATAGAGGTTTTGCGGCTCCGTTTTTTAGCTTGAGATGCTTTTTGGTAAGTATTCTTTTAAATAATAAAGGTTGAGTTTCAAACATTTTGTGAAATGACAAGGCATTTTGTTATTTAATCTTGCATGTTGAGTCCCTAGCACCGGACACTCGATTTTTCTTCAGTAGCGGACGCCATTTTTTTTCGTTATTGAAATTCTTATGTTAAACATGGTGTTTTTGTTGTGGTAGTATTTCACTATGACAAATAGTTCAAAATAATGACGAAAGGAAAATGGTTCGACGAAAATATGAAAAAAGCCTCAATGACAATAATGACTGGATCCAGTGCGGCAATTGTAAGCAATGGGCTCATAAGGCGTGCGCCAATATTCCGGAGTGTTCTGGGGAACACTCCGGAATAATATTTATACTGTCCGGTACTAGGTGCCACTTTTCGGACCCGACCATTTGAACTATTAAATCCAAAAATATATTTTTCTCAGTTTTACGTTTTTAAAAAATCTGTACTATCATTAACACACCAAGGAATACTCCAAAGTTTGTGAAAAAAATATAAAAAATCGAAGTTTTTATATGTATAATAGTTTTATTAATGAATAATCTTAAGTATCCGGTACTGGGGGACTTCCCCCTAAACCGTGAAAAGCGTGTTAAATTTTTTTTTCTTCATGCAATAACCATGGAAAATATTGTTTGTTATGCAGGTGCAGTAATCGGTGGAGCAAAGGACTGAGGAAACGTTTTTCCACACCTTCAACTTCGGAGGCTGTTTCTCGAAACCTGGATCTTTTAAAACTCTGCGCGTGATCCTGACCAAACCGCTTCATGGATCTTATCCTACCATGTCTTTATTTCTTTGTAACACTTTTACGGACCGCTTGAGCGTGGCACATTTTTATTATAATCAATATTGTTTTGTGTGCAGTGCTCTAAAAACCAAAAATGGGCCAAAGATTCAAAAAGTTGCCTGTAACTCCAAAATAAGGATCTAAAAAAAAATGTGCCGCGCTCAAGCGGTCCACAAAAGTTTTACAAAGAAAATGAGACGTCGTAGGATATGATCTAAGATCCGTCAAGCAGTTTGGTCAGAACTGCGCACAGCGTGTGAAAATCAAAAATTGATTTATGAGAGAACCGCTGCACCTTAAGGGTTCTAACTAGCGTCAAATTTGCCACATTTGATACATCAAATAGTAGACTATCGGTGAAATTTCCACAAATGCTATGAACATTCATATCGATGTTCAAAAATCGGCATTTTGACGCTGACTGTCTCCCCTTAAAACGTATGCACGATACGTATACTACCCAGCAAACACACTTGGATAATTTACGAAACACTGACGTATAATTGAAATGTAATAAATACGTCATATAATGTTCATCACAAATTCAAAACTTTTTCATAATGACGTAAACGAGATGTATATAATACGTTATGACAGTATGTAGCAAGGACGTCAATGAAAGATGAAGGAATTACGAAAAACTGTAGACATCACAAATATGTTATATTGATACGTTAAGATCTCGTCACTGTTATGAGATATTTACGTATACTGTGAACCCATAAAATTGTTACGAGTCGATGCTGTAACAATTATAGAACATTGGTGATATTATAATCTCGTAGTATAGGCTACGTAACAAATGCGTATGATGTGTTACATAAATGTTACAAGACATTTCTTGGAACAAATCCGTAACAATTATAGAACATTGCTGTAGCAATTATAGAATATCGGTGAAATTATAATCTCGTAGTATGGACTACGTAGCAAATACGTATAATGTGTTACGTAAATGTTACGAGACGTTTCTTGTAACAAATCCGTAACAATTATAGAACATTGGTGATATTATAATCTCGTAGTATGGGCTACGTAGCAAATACGTATAATGTGTTAAATAAATGTTACAAGACATTTCTTGTAACAAACTCGTAACAGTTACGGAACATTGGTGATATTATAATCTTCGTAGTATAGGCTACGTACCAAATACGTTTTATGTGTTACATAAATGTTATATGTCCTTAATACATACATATATACATATACTACCAGAAATGTCTTGAATCATTTTGAGGTTATATCGATTAAGAAACGTAAACGATATATGAGTGTTATTATGCGAGCGCAATTACATGGGTATTTGTCGTGACAGAAACCCCAGTAAAAACTGTCTTTGAGCGACGAGTTCCATGAACTCGACTCTAAACCTGCTGGAATAAATCTCTACTATGATTGTTGATGCTATTTTGGCATAACACCCCCCCCCCCCCTCCCATCGCATCCTCGCCATCGGTGTGGACTGGCCCCTTAATATGGATCATTCGTCAATAATTTATCAACTTCAAATCGCTTATAAAGAATTTGTTCAATGAGTAAAAATGTATTTTAATGACCCATGTACCTTAAATGTAATATAAATATCATGGGCTCTTAAGAAGATGATAGCGTAGTAGGTAGCGTGTCAGCGTTAGATCGTTAGAAAGGTTCAGTATTCAGGCAGGTATCAATCCCCCACAATCGGCAAATGAACGTTCTCGGATCCGCGCAGAGTTGAGGAGCATTTGTCAGAAAAATAATATAGCTAATAAGTTAAATTTGAAAAAATATAATTTATTTTAAAAAAATGTTCTTCTGTTTTTGGATATAACCATGACACTCGGGAGTCGGGAGTTCAAACCCAGGTGGCGACGTCCTTTTTTTTTTTTTTTTTTTTTTTTAATTTCCTAATATTATATAATGTTCAAAAATATTAAAAGATCAATCAAAAGAACTCCATTTTATCGAAATTATGAAGAAATATATATATTGCAAATGAAATTAAAATTGAATTTTTCGTTACGTAACAGTTACATCAATGATCTTTCCCCCGCGCCTTTCCGCTCTCGTGAGATCGAGAGAGATGGAGCTAAAACTTTTAACACATATTTCTCGAAAACGACTGAGTTGAATGAAAAAAGAATAGTGAGGCCACCTGTACAAATTAATTACGCAGGCCGCCTCACTCTTCTGCTTTCATTCTATCAAGTAATCTTCGAGAAAAATGTGTTAAAAAAATTTTGAGGTTATGTTGACCTTTATGGCTATGGATGAGTTTGTTACGTCAATGTGCCGAGTGTGTTACATCTATATGAGCTAAGTGCGTTACATCTTTGTGCTGAGTTTGTTACATAACAGTTACATCTATGTGTTGAGTATTTGCCATAAATATTATTCGTAAATTTTCCGTAACGATAACGTTCCAATGGGACGACAAATTTCTGAACAAGCACTGCTTCATTTACGGTGCTTGTGACATAAATGTTACATCCAATATAACGTCCGTTACAGAACATTTTCGTAACTATTCTGAAACTGTGTTTGCTGGGAAATATCAGCTGCCCAATTGTAAAATTGTAGTTTAAAATTTTTATTTCATTTATTGTTCAGTTATAAGGTACCTGCGGGTAATGAGGCCTAGAGCTAAGGGAGATTTGTAATAAAATACAAAATATACAATTTAATCAGTAAGTTTTTATGATAATCATTATTCAAGTACATTTTCTGTACAATATAAACGAAAAATGGTAATTTTCACCATAAACAAAAACGAAATTAAACATTCAAAAAAACCTTATCAGTAGGCCTTATTTTACTATAAGAGGGTAATAAGGCCTACGGCTTTAATGTGCTTAAATAATTAAGCTATACTTAATATATTTGGTATTTGTGATCAATAATCATATTAATACCTCTCTGTAGCTTTATAAGAACTTAAAATTCTTCTTTACATTGCTCTGACAGCTGATACCAGGTCGTTTTCTGACCACAACGCTGATTTAGGAGGCATCGGTATCGAGTCACGGAAATCAATAATCAATTAATAATGAATTCAAATAAGTAGAGGATACACTTCCCTATAATGTAAAAAACAACATAATAAAAAAAAATTTTCAACACGTTTTTTCTTATGGTAAAATTTAGTAGGCCTTATTAACCGCCGACCACATATTTCAGAAAAACAATAAATAACAAATATTTGGACCATGATACGTTATTTATATCGTCAAGATCATCGAAGTAGATATTCATGAAGATAGAGACTACGATTTTAGATCGTTAAGTGTAGTATTATCAAAAATACTTACGATTTACGCGGACCGTTTTGTTAGTATTCGTGCTGCGTGGCCACGTCATATGATAGATGATGCAACACTGGAGACGGAGAACGGCGTATTGCGCTTTCGCGAACTTGTAGCGACATTTTTATGCATTATGCTTCAGTCAGTGTAGCCTTGCGCGAAAGCGGTCATTGTAAATATGATTTTTGGCGACAAGGCCTTATTACCCGACAGGCCTTATTATTCGCAGGTACCTTATTTATTGATATCGATATTTATAAGCGATGAAGTGAACAAAAGTGAGCAAAAATGGAAGGAACAGTTTTAAACGACGATGAAAAACATCTGAAGGGCACGTGGATGCAGTTACCTGGTAGGTAATATGATTTATGTTTATTATACGATATACACCCCCGCTCAAAAGTTTGGATACACCTGTCGATATTTCTTGCCGCACTAAAAGTTGCATAACTCCGTCAAAAAAATGATAATCGAATTTTTTAAAAAGTGCTTTAACGGGAAGGAATTAAGCTTTGTTTCCCCTATTTTTATTTTTTTTTATGATTTTTTTTCGACCTGGTATGCTTTTTTGAAACCGTTTGACCGTTTTTCGGAATTTTTTCGACCATCCCAAATCGGGCGCATAACTTAAGGATATTTTTTTTGTCTTTTATATCTATGGTACATGTGAAAGGGCCGCTCCATTTTCATTCTCTAAAGATTTCCGTACGATTTTTTCTCGCAAAGTTATTTTACTTTTGGCTAAAACAGACAACTTTTAAAAGACGCAACGTAACTCAAAGACTATAGAGTTTAAGAGAAAATGTCAAATACGAAAAAAGTAGCGCAAGTATACATGGAATCGCCCGGAATTATTTTAGAATTTTCCCGCAACATTTTTTTTTTGCTATTTTTGCTCCAGTGAAAAATTTCATCTGTTTGAAATTTCCGTACTGCATGATGAAATAAAAATCTGAAAAAATTCAGCAATATTTGGCATGCTATAAACAACAATGATCAATAATAATTATTGATCATTGTACATCATTGTTCAATAAATTGTTTGAGCAATTGTTTAAACAATTCGTTAATGACTTTTGGCCAATATTATTATTGATAATTGTTGCTTAGAGTATGCTAAATGTTGCTGGATTTTTTCAGATTTTTATTTCATCACGAAGTACAGAAATTTCAAAAAGATAAAATTTTTCGCTGGAGAAAAAATAGTAAAAAAAAAAATTTCATGGGGAAATTCTGAAATGATCCCAGGCGATTCCGTGTATACCTACGCTATTTTTTTCATACTTGACATTTTCTCTTGAACTCTATAGTCTTTGAGTGATGCAGTTACGTTGCATCTTTCAAAATTTGCCTTTTTTAGTCAAAAGTGAAATAACTTTGCGAGAAAAAATCGTACAAAAATCTTTAGAGAATTGAAATGGAGCGGCTTTTAACCCTTTCAAATGTTCCGTAGATAAAAAAGTTTTTAAAAAATGCCCTCAAGTTATGCGCCTGATTTGTGATGGATGAAAAAATGACGAAAAATGGTCACTTTCAAAAATGCATACCAGGTCGAAAAAAATCGTAAAAAAAAATTAAAAGTAAGAGAAACAAAGCTGAATTCTTTCTTGTCAAAACGCTTTTTAAAAAATTGGATTATCGTTTTTTTGACAGAGTTATGCAAGAAATATCGACAGGTGTATCCAAACTTTTGAGCGGGGGTATACATTGAAATCGAAAACTCAGGCAGAGCGGCAACGAGAGTACAGACTCCGACAAAAACAGAAAATGCTCAACAATGCCGATGAAAACAACAAAATTTAGTGAGTTTTGGGGTTATGTGCAATAACTGCATGGCGCGATCGGTGAGGTAAAATCTATGTGTGCGTACTTCTCCGCGCTACAACCTCAATAAACCTCAATAATACTTCTTATTGAGATAATTTTTGTAGAAATCTTAGTGAATACTTGTTATTGGGATCATTTTTGTAGAAATCTCCAAAGGCTTTCACAGAGTCTCCGAAGGCTTTCGCAAGGCCTCTAAACGCTTTCACAGTCTCCGGAGGCCATCAGACGCCTTTGAAATATACTTACATTGGCTGCCTGGCTTCAATTTTTTTTGGTTTGCTGATACAAGGATTATTTTGATAGACATCTCAAAAGGCTTTCACAGAGTCTTCGAAGGCTTTCGCAGTGGCTCCGAATGCTTTCGTAAAGTCTCTGCAGGCTTTCACAGAACCTCCGAAGGCTTTCGGAGACCCTCCGAAGGCTTTCGGAGAGCTTCCGCAGATTTTTACTGAGTTTCCGAAAGCCTCTGGATACCTTTCAAGTCTACTTACATTGGCTGCGAAACTTTTTTTCCTAGCATCGACATTTATATTCTTGAATTTTAATGTGCGAATTTGTTTGTTCGCAGTGCGGAAACTAGTCCATTTTCGTACGATTGATCGGGTTATACTTGAAAACATCCGTCAAGGGAATATAACTATTTCCACCCTCAATTGCCAGAGTCTTCGGGCACATGTTCGTGACCTCCGTGGTAATATAATACAGAAATCACATGTATGTATGTTATCGTAAACTTGGCTTCGTAATGAGGAGCTGGTTGAAATTAAAAATTTCAATCGCATAACACAATACAGACGACCAAGCCTGAACCGCGGAGGGAGGGTTAGCATCCATCAAAATGTTGATGATTTGCGCAAAAAAATTAGTATTAGAATAGTATTAAAAAAGTATGAAATGAGTATTGTTTAGCTCAGTATTAACAGTATGTCGTATTGGACTGAGCCAGACCAAAATCATACTTTATCTAAACGCGGCGAAAAAAACGGGGAGTATTCGCGAATTTTTTTATGCTGAGTATTAAAAAAATACTAAAGTATCAAGAATGATAAAATTCACTCATTAAAATTCTTCAAATTTTCGTTCATCGTGAATATGAGAAATTAATACTTTGGTGATACAATTTTATCTCGAATATGTATAAGGCTGCCAGATTCGCGTATTTCATATATTTGAAAGCTGGTATGAGGAGCTGATACTTTGCTCATACGTTTGTACAATGATATTGTGAACTTACATATCGAGAGACGAGGCAGCGTCTCAACGCCAAGTATTAATACGATATACTTGTTACATCCCGACATTCATTTCTGTGTTTATTATTCATTTTTTATGGTTCATTATTTTATTTCAAAATCAATTCATAATTTCGCTCTCGTGTCTCGCTCTCACGAAAATACGAGGCGCGTTTTCCGGTGTCTCAATAAAATGCAGTCGCGAATCGTCACCTCGCTCGAGTTCTCGGCGACGTTGCGATTCGCGACCGTGGAATGCGCCGGCAGACCAGGACTCCACGCACAAAACAGCTGAATCAGGGATTTTTGCGCGCGGGGCTGAAATCAGAATCCCCGCAAAGAATCCCCCAGAAACTCTCCTTTTGCTCAGGAGAGGGAAAATATTCTTTTTGAGTCACTGGAAAAAGTCATTTGCAAATCAGTCTCAGATTAAACTCGGAAGAGTCAAAACTTCAGGATCTCGGGCTCCGGGTTATTCTGTGTCCTCCCTGCGCCGCGTCTGTAAACCCTGTCCGCGTGTAGGCGGGATAGGTATCGCATAGTGGGCTATTGCGTCGCGAGCACCCGTAAAATTATATCAATTATTCGAACTGTTTTTGACCGTTTTAGTATTTAAAGATTGTGAATCCGGGTCGTTCTGTGTCCTCCCTGCGCCGCGTCTGTAAACCCTATCCGCGTGTAGGCGGGATAGGTATCGCATAGTGGGCTATTGCGTCGCGAGCGCCCGCGTGAAACAACTACATATTCAAACTGTGATTGTGACTGAGAAAATTGTGATTGTGACTGTGACTGAAACCATTGTATCATCAAAGGAAACTTTGGATAATCAGCAAGGGTGAGCGAGTCTGAGAATGTGTGTGTGTGTGTGGAAAATTAGTTTAGCATGTTGGGATAGTTGCGTGCGGAACCTAATACACTGTTTTTGTGTCTCACTCAATTTCCTCAAAGATTTCTACGGCTAATAAATTGAGAGTTATTTTAACCGGTCTTTTTATCATTTTACTTGACATTCAAGTCATAACTCAAACGATCACCCATCCCGCGACGGGAACGGGCCTGTATAGGACGAGGCAAGGCGCCCAAAAATTCAGCGACGGTAAGTCGTGCGGGAAAATTATGATCTCGCGTTACGTTCGTACGTAACATACTCAAGTATCAACGATATACCAAAGTATTAACATTCATAAGATTCAAGTATTAACATTTTTCCTATGTTCGTACATCCCGAGTATGAACAATTAGTACTCGGCAATACGATTGTATCTTGATCTTATACTGTTGTATTATTTATAACCGATACGATTGTATGAGCTAATATGAAGGGCTCATGCTTAGTTCATACGATTGTATAATGGTATTCTGAACTTACCATTGGATGTATTCAAGACTCACAATGCAGGGAGTAGTATCGGGGTATTTCTCAATGTCAAGTATACCCAAAGTATTGGGGATATATCAAAGTATGAAAATTTAGGAAATTTGAGTTTTAATATTTTTTTCAATGTTCATTCATTGGGGATTTCAAAAATTTATAGTTTCGTTATACGATCATATCTTGATCTTCGTAAAACTCTTAGATTCATCACGAATATGAAAAATTAATACTGGGTAATACGATTGTATCTTGATCTGATACGATTGTATTAGCAATAGCCCATACGATAGTATGAGCTAATATGAAAGGCTCATACTTTGTTCATACAATTTTATAATAGTATTCTGAACTTATCATTGGATGTATTCAAGACTCGCAATGCAATGAGGAGGGTATCGTTCGATATCGTGTATTCCTAAAGTATTGGGGATATTCTAAAGTATGAAAATTTATGAAATTTAAGTTTTTACATTTTTTTCAATGTTCATTCATTGCGGATTTCAAAAATTCACACTTTGCTATACGATCATATCTTGATCTTCGTAAAACTATTCGATTCATGTATTGTATATTTTCCATAGCTGGTATAAGGGGCTGATACTTTATTCACACGATTGTACAATGATACGTGCGGTATATGCGTATTATTTTTTAGCTTAAATATTTTCAACCGATTTTGAAATTTTTGTAATTTTGATAGTAATCATGAATATATTTTTCGATTGGCAAACAAGACGATATTCGTAAAGAGCATTTGGTGTGTCTGATGCGTAACAAATCTCCGGCCCCTCTTGGAAGTTTAAAAGAGAAATTTAGTGTCCTTTGCCAGAAGACTGGATGGATGGGAGATGGCGCACTTCCCTTGAAGCAATCTGTCGATACAAATTTTTTTTTTTTTTAATTTACATTTAAAATATAGATATGGGTCACTCCATGTCAGATCGACCAAGAGTTGGAATCGACCCCTTTCAATTTCGATGAAATTTGATCAGAAGTTTTCGTTTTTAATAAAACGCAGTTCTACCAAAGGGAAACAAAATTTAATTTTTTTTTTTCGCAAGTTATGCAAGATTCAAAATTCAGAAAAAAATCGTTCTAGGCTTGTCTTGAAGAGTATACTTGTGGCTTCGAAAAAGAAAATATTCCGAAAAAAAATTGAAAAATGATGAATTTGGAGAATTTTTAATTTTTAAAAAACGTGCAAATCCATTTTCAACATTGAATTTTTGGTTCAATTTTTTTTATATCATAACTTGCACTGATCTTGAAAGATCCTGAAATTGTAAGGAAGGTGTATTTCGTTTTTACAAAAATATGAATTTTTAAAAATAGTGTAAATCCACGATCGACATTAAATTTTTAGTTAAATTTTATAAATATAATACCTTGGAATGATCTTGACGGATCCTGGAAATTTCAGGATCTCTTAATTTAGGTAAATTTTTTTTTTTTTACCAGCATTCAAAAATTTATATTTTTGAAACAAAACAACACCGTCCTGAAAATTTCAAGATCTCTTGAGATCGGTTTAAGGTATTATATAAAAAAAATTAAACCAAAATTTCAATGTTGATCATAGATTTAGGCGATTTTTGAAAATTCAAAAAGTCATATTTTTGGAAAAACAAAAACACTTTCCTGAAAATTTCAGGATCTATTGAGATCAAGGTACAAGGTATTATATAAAAAAAAATGGAATATCAAAAATGGATTTGCACGATTATTAAAAATTCAAATTCTCCAAATTCATCATTTGTCCAAATTTTTTTCGGAATATTTTTTTTTAGCCACCAGTATACTCTTCAAGACGAACCCAGAATGATTTTTTCGTTAATATAATAGTTTCCAAGATATTCAAAAAATTAACTTGACAGATTTAAAAAAATTGTGAAATATTGAATCTTGCATAACTTTCGAAAAAAAAAATTCAATTTTTTTTCTCTGGTAGTACTTCGTTTTATTGAAAAAGAAAACTTCTGATCAAATTTCATCGAAATTGAAAGGGGGTCGATTCCAACTCTTGGTCGATTTAACATGGAATGACCCATAGATATTGAGATTTTGTAACTATAGGTCGTTTATCTATTGGAATCACATATCTTCGGGAAGAAAAGACTTGAAAAACACTCAAAAAGAAATTTGCTCAATTCACGAATGTTTAACAAATATCAATGCTATACTCAGGCAAGAGGATAACGAAAAAAATAGAAGTTGAGAAACCGTCCAGAAGCCAAACTTACAATTTTGACGCTGCTGTATGCGATATCTTCTGCCATTCACGCGTTTACGATTTTCTTTTTCAGATACGCCCGCCAACGTTTGACCCTGCGGTTCGTATTTTTTTTCGATTTAATGACTGTCCCAATGGAAGGTTCTAATAAGAAAATGGAAGAAGGATGTCATATAAGATGAACGAAAACACGAAAAATTTGCATTCGAAATAAAGGATAAATTAAAATCAATTCAAAGTAAAACAGTAGTCATGGAGAGCGGGAGAGAGAGAACGGGAGAAAAATACGTATATCAAGCGCGATACTCACATATTACGGAGATCAATATTTCATTTAATCCTTTTCTGCTTTTTTCCCGCTGTTCACATTATTGGTAGTAATTCTTTAATGAATTAATGATGTCCCTATCGTCAGCTTTGTTTCCAACACGATCGATGAAGCGTAATTTTTTTTTTTCATTTGACGTTCTTACGCCCTGTCGCCAAACTACCAACTGTCAAAATTGCGTGGTTTATAATAAATTTGTTGTCATAGAGATAAGTACGCGAGCAATATGTAAAGGTGGCCGCGATATTGCTCGCGTACTTATCTCTATGACAACAAATTTATTATAAACCACGCAATATGAAATATGAATAAAAGTATGTACGTTTTTTTAGGATTATAAGAGACGCGTTTATTTACCCCCTTTGCCTAAAGTTATATTTCAAGACAATCGTTCTTAAGGAGTAAACTCCAATCGCGCATCGAAGCTGACGCACATGGTTTTTCACGGGAAAAACGAAATTGCACGCGTAAATGACACGTGAAATTAGACAAATTTTGAAGAGGTGAAAAATAGGACATCGTTTATCTCGGGTCCTAATAGCGATAGGCGTCTCAAAATTCAGCTTAGAGCTTTTCTCGATGTCCCCAACATATGTACAAATTTATATGAAAAATTAAATCGTTAAAACTAATTCAACATCAAATTATGACATTGTTGCAATTCAGAATAGTGTTTGATAAAATATTGAAAGCCTGAAGATTTTCTGCTAAAAAGCCTTATCAATAGAAATAACGTATATGCGATACGTGCATTCATTTCGAATATGCTGGATATATTTTGTTCCAGAAGTTGGGTACGTCATTCAATTCCAGAATATAAGTTGTATATAGGAGAAGAATATATTTATAATATATACTAAGTATACTAGAAATACATTTTTTATGAAGGGACATTCCAAAATTTGGATATGTCGAAAAATTTCGTTGATGTATTCGACTCTATAATAGGCTTTTAAAATTTATCTTCAATTTTTTAATTTTGTCTTTCATGTTTGTTGAATCATCTTTCTATGAGAATTCCTCACACTATTGAAAACAATGACCAATCCCAGATTAAATATAACTGATCTTAACGACGTTATAATTTAAACTTTTGCAGAAATTCGATTGCTGGAGCCACATTTCCGGTTCTGCTTAAGAGAAATAATAAGTCCTTCTCTATCACTGCAATCCTGCATAAAAGATCTTGAGGGGAGGTTACCGTCGAAAAGCATGACGAATGCATGCATTTTGGCAATTTTCTTGAATATAAAATAAATTTCTTCGAAATGGGTTTTAATGTATTTTATTCTTTTATCAATGGAGAGTAAAACGTAATTTTATTGAAGTGAATACTTCTTATACGACAAAACCCAGATAGAGGTTAAACGTAGCAGTCAGTTTACGGAACAAGAGAATGAAAGAATACAATAAGAGAGAGAAAAAGTGATGTGTGAGCGAGAGAGAGAGAGCGATAGGCCATCAACAGTATGCCCGCGTATTCGTGTTAGTATGTATATAGAACAGCACACGTATGCGCGTCGTTCTATCCGTCGTATGTGTGAGTCCACAGCAGAGATCGGCAGTAATGATATTTTCAAGCGCATTTTCGGTAAATATTATCAATTTTTTGAAATATGATAATTTTGAAATCCGAATTTTCAATTACCCGGAAATGGTTATTGGAAAAAAAAAAATTTCAATTATCCAAATAATCAATAATTGGTCGAAGAATAATATCAATTATTCGCCAATGATTGATGGGAAAAAATAAATTCCCAATTATCTCAGTAATCGGTAATTGGTCAAAAAATAATATCAATTAATCAGAAAATGTGTAATTGGTTTGAAAATATTTCCAATTATCCGAATAATCGGCAATTGGTAAAATGAAAATATCAATTAATCAGGAAATGGGTAATTGGTTTGAAAATATTCTCAATTACCCAAATAATCGTCAATTGATCGAAACATAATGTCGATTTTTCAGAAAAATGGGTAATTGGTTTGAAAATATTCTCAATTACCCGAATAATCGTCAATTGATCGAAAAATAATGTCGATTTTTCAGAAAAATGGGTAATTGGTTTGAAAATATTCTTAATTACCCAAATAATCGTCAATTGATCAAAAAATAATGTCGATTTTTCAGAAAAATGGGTAATTGGTTTGAAAATATTCTCAATTACCCGAATAATCGTCAATTGATCGAAAATAATGAAACACCAAGTAATTAACTTCTCGCTTTCTGAGATGTCCAGGTTGACCGCTGCGTATTTTTCGGAGTCCAGGTTGAGAGCTTCGTAGATGTCGGCGTCCAGGTCGAACGCCACGTAGTTTTCGGTATCCAGGTCGACAGCTTCGTAGTTGTCGGTATCCAGGTCGACCGCTGCGTAGTTGTCGACGTCCAGGTCGACCGCTACGTAGTTTTCGGTGTTCAGGTCGACAGCTTCGTAGTTGTCGGTGTCCAGGTCGACGCCCCGAAGTTTTTGGTGTCCAGGTCGACCGCTACGTAGTTGTCGGTGTCCAGGTCGACCGCTGCGTAGTTGTCGACGTCCAGGTCGACCGCTACGTAGTTTTCGGTGTCCAGGTCAACAGCTTCGTAGTTGTCGGTGTCCAGGTCGATCGCGGCGTAGTTGTCGACGTCCAGGTCGACCGCTACGTAGTTTGCGGAGTCCAGGTCGACAGCTTCGTAGTTGTCGGTGTCCAGGTCGACCGCGGCGTAGTTGTCGACGTCCAGGTCGACCGCTACGAAGTTTTCGGTGTCCAGGTCAACAGCTTCGTAGTTGTCGGTATCCAGGTCGACCGCTGCGTAGTTGTCGACGTCCAGGTCGACCGCTACGTAGTTTTCGGTGTCCAGGTCAACAGCTTCGTAGTTGTCGGTATCCAGGTCGACCGCTGCGTAGTTGTCGACGTCCAGGTCGACCGCTACGTAGTTTTCGGTGTCCGCGTCAACAGCTTCGTAGTTGTCGGTGTCCAGGTCGACAGCTTCGTAGTTGTCGGTATCCAGGTCGACCGCTGCGTAGTTGTCGACGTCCAGGTCGACCGTTACGTAGTTTTCGGTGTCCAGGTCGACAGCTTCGTAATTGTCGGTGTCCAGGTCGATGCCCCGTAGTTTTTGGTGTCCAGGTCGACCGCTACGTAGTTGACGGTGTCCAGGTCGACCGCTGCGTAGTTGTCGACGTCCAGGTCGACCGCTACCTAGTTTTCGGTGTCCAGATCGACAGCTTCGTAGTTTTCGGTGTCCAAGTCGACAGCTTCGTAGTTGTCGGTATCCAGGTCGACCGCTGCGTAGTTGTCGACGTCCAGGTCGACCGCTACGTTGTTTTCGGTGTCCAGGTCGACAGCTTCGTAGTTGTCGGTGTCCAGGTCGACGCCCCGTAGTTGTTGGTGTCCAGGTCGACCGCTACGTAGTTAACGGTGTCGAGATCGACCGCTGCGTAGTTTTCGACGTCCAGGTCGACCGCTACGTAGTTTTCGGTGTCCAGGTCAAAGCTTCGTAGTTGTCGGTATCCAGGTCGACCGCGGCGTAGTTGTCGGTGTCCAGGTCGACCGCGGCGTAGTTGTCGACGTCCAGGTCGACCGCTACGTAGTTTTCGGTGTCCAGGTCGACAGCTTCGTAGTTGTCGGTGTCCAGGTCGACCGCTGCGTAGTTGTCGACGTCCAGGTCGACCGCTACGTAGTTTTCGGTGTCCAGGTCGACAGCTTCGTAGTTGTCGGTGTCCAGGTCGACCGCTGCGTAGTTGTCGACGTCCAGGTCGACCGCTACGTAGTTTCCGGTGTCCAGGTCGACAGCTTCGTAGTTGTCGGTGTCCGGGTCGACCGGTGCGTAGTTGTCGACGTCCAGGTCGACCGCTACGTAGTTTTCGGTGTCCAGGTCGACAGCTTCGTAGTTGTCGGTATCCAGGTCGACCGCTGCGTAGTTGTCGACGTCCAGGTCGACCGCTACGTAGTTTTCGGTGTCCAGGTCGACAGCTTCGTAGTTGTCGGTGTCCAGGTCGACGCCCCGTAGTTTTTGGTGTCCAGGTCGACCGCTACGTAGTTAACGGTGTCGAGATCGACCGCTGCGTAGTTGTCGACGTCCAGGTCAACCGCTACGTAGTTTTCGGTGTCCAGGTCAAAGCTTCGTAGTTGTCGGTGTCCAGGTCGACCGCGGCAAAGTTGTCGACGTCCAGGTTGACCGCTACGTAGTTTTCGGTGTCCAGGTCGACAGCTTCGTAGTTTTCGGTGTCCAGGTCGACAGCTTCGTAGTTGTCGGTGTCCAGGTCGACAGCTTCGTAGTTGTCGGTGTCCAGGTCGACCGCTACGTAGTTTTCGGTGTCCAAGTCAACAGCTTCGTAGTTGTCGGTGTCCAGGTCGACCGCGGCGTAGTTGTCGACGTCCAGGTCGACCGCAACGTAGTTTTCGGTGTCCAGGTTGACAGCTTCGTAGTTTTCGGTGTCCAGGTCGACAGCTTCGTAGTTGTCGGTGTCCAGGTTGACCGCTGCGTAGTTGTCGACGTCCCGGTCGACCGCTACATAGTTTTCGATGTCCAGGTCGACCGCTGCGTAGTTGTTGGCGTCCAGGTCGACAGCTTCGTAGTTTTTGGTGTCCAGGTCGATAGCTTCGTGATTTTCGGTGTCCAGGTCGACCGCTGCGTATTTGTCGGCGTCTAGGTCGACCGCTACGTAGTTTTGATATCATAAACTTCACATCAGTTTAACATAAACTTGATAACATGAACTTGATATCAGTTTAATAAAATTTATTTTTCCTTTCCTTAGAAATTCTGTCTAATTAAATCATTTCTCAAAAAGAATACATTTTTCACGAAATTTGATACGAAGTTGATATCAAATTTAATATTGATAAGTTATCCTGTGATAAGTTATCCGTTTAGATCAAATATTTAATTAGAAAGAATTTCTACAGGAAGAAAGAAGAATTATTATTAAATCCATATCAAATTGAATATCAAGTCGATTAAAAAGTGGATTATAAGAGAAATGAAATTTGATATCAACTTGATCAAATTTTTAATAAGAGAGAATTTTTAAAAAAAGAAAGGACGAAAGAAGGATTCCATCAAATCATTAATTAAAGCGAATTTTTGGAAAAAGAAATAAAGGAAGAAACATTTTTATGAAATAGATATTCATTTTGATATTAAATTTGATTCCTATATTAAAAAAACCGTCCTGAAAATATCTCGCAAATTCGATAAAGTATTGTTGTCGTTTTATTCGTTCGCTGATTGGCTGTGGCATCATCAAGCTGAAGTTTGTGTTCAATGAACAAGTTCATGCTTACCCTCTTGTGTACGATCTGTCACATAATAAATATTGACAGCTGCGATACGCGGATATACATAATCCATTTTCTCCTCATTTTCTACTTCAATTCAAAACATATTTAGTATGACTGATACGGTGTTCAAGATGTGAGTGCGTAATAATTGCGATATCAATAATTTCTTTTTATCATCGATAAAAGTTCATGGTGTTTTATATACATTATGTAGGATCAATTAATCTCCATGTTCATTGGAGCTGATTTGATATTTGGTAAGTAAAATATTCTATAAGTAAACAACAACAAAAAATTCACTGCGGAATAAAAATCTTTACATATTTAAATACTATATATCTATATTTAAATACTATAGATCAGGATGTGAGTGAAGGAACTTATAGACATACTTATGGATGAGTAGTTTGAAGACGTTCGGTAAAAAAATATATGTAAGTAAAATCATATTGGTTGAGTATACATGTGTCAACTCAACGGACGTTTCGTCGGTGACCTCTTCAATTTTTTTTATTTTTCAATACGTTATTATGCGGGCAAGAAGAAGTATCTATTTAAATTTTTAGCTCTCTCTATCTTAACCCATACCGAAGTTATTGATTTTTGAGAAAATATTTTTAAAATAATCAGAACTTCTACAATAATGAAAATATTTTTATTTGTTGAGAGGTCATTTTTTTCAAATGCACTTTTTGAAAAAAAAGTCAAAAATTAAAAAAAAAAAATCGAATAGCTATGTTCTTTTAGCTGTTTTAAGATAAATTAAGCAAAAAAATTGCATTTTCTTTCAATCCGATACCTTCAATTTTTTTCAAAAAAAGATTATGAAATTCTACGTGAAAAAATAAAATTTCTGAGATTTTACTGAAGAAGGGATTTCAAATGACTTCTTAATTAAAAAAAAAAAAATTCGTTTTTTTTTGTAATTTTGATCTTTTTTCTTCTTCGACCACAATAGTTGATTTCAATTATGTTACAATAAATGATTTACCTTCTCGCTCATATTTCCTTAGTAAATTATAATAATTAACATCAAGAATTACACTTTTAATGTAAAAAAATGAATCAAGTGCAAAACTTGCTTGAATTGTAGTTCATAATGTTATTTATTGTTATTCACAAAAGAAATATGTGAGAGAAGTTAAATTATTTATTTCAACATCATTAAAATTAACTATTGTGGTCATAGAAGAGGGAAGATCAAAATTGGGAAAAAAAAAATTTAATATGAATTTATTTGAAATCCCTTCTTCAGTAGAATCGCAAAAATTTTGTTTTTTTACGCAGAATCTTTTAATTTTGTTCAGAAAAAATCGAAGGTTTTGCATTTAAGGAAAATCCAATTTTTTAGTTTAATTTAGCTTAAAACAGCTAAAAAACAATTAAAGAACTAGCTGCTATGTACTCGGCGTTGCCCGGCTTGAAATATATCGCAAACTGGAACTAACAGACGGTTGTTAACATTGTTGTCAGGTCTGAGGGTCCCCAAATTTGAAGAAATTAGTGAGACCGTGAGGAAATTTTGAAGATTTTAAGAAATTACATAAAAATCTGACAAAATTTTTTAGATTGGAAGAAATTGCATAAAAATCTGAGAAAATTTTAAAGATTTGGGGAGCTAAAAATCTGCGAAAATTTCGAAGATTTGAAAAAATTACATAAAAATCTGAGGAAATTTTGACGATGCCTTAGTGGATGAAGTCACCACTGAATCACGGTGATTTTTTACGGTGTCAAAGTGCCCACAAAATCACCGAGATCTTGGTGATTTTAAGGTGATTCCACGGTGATTCTCTCGGTGATTGTCACCGTCACAAAATCACCGTGACAATCACCGTGGAATCACGTTGGAATCACCTTAAAATCACCAAGATCTCGGTGATTTTGTGGGCACTTTGTCACCGTAAAAAATCACCGTAATTCAGTGGTTTTTCAGGGTGAAAACATCGTCACCCAATCCGCTAGGGTGTGAAGGAATTGCATAAAAATCTAAGGAAATTCTGAAGATTTGAAGATTACATAAACATCTGAGGAAATTTTGAAGATTTAAAAAAATTCCATAAAAACCTGCGGAAATTTTGAAGACATGAAGAAATTACACAAAAACCTGAGGAATTTCTGAAGATTCGATAAAAAAACATAAAAATCTGAGGAAATTCTCAAGATTTAAAGAAAATACATAAAAATCTGAAGAATCTTTGAAGATTTAAAGAAATTACATAAAAATCTGGGGAAATTTTGGAGATTTGAAGACATTGCATACAAATCTGAGGAAATTTTGAAGATTTTAAGAAATTACATAAAAATCTGAATAAATTTTGGAGATTTGAAGAAATTGCATAAAAATCTGAGGAAATTTTGAAGATTTGAGAAATTACATAAAAATCTGCGGAAATTTCGAAGATTTGAAGAAATTACATAAACATCTGAGGAAATCTTGACGATGTGAAGGAATTGCATAAAAATCTGAGGAAATTTCGGGTTTGAAGATTACATGAACATCTGAGAAAAATTTGAAGATTTGAAGAAATTCCATAAAAATCTGCGAAAATTTGGAAGGCTTGAAGAAATTATATAAAAATCTGAGGAATTTCTGAAGGTTCGGAAAAAAAACATAAAAATCTGAGGAAATTCTAAAGATTTGAAGAAAATACATAAAAATCAGAAAAAAATTTGAAGATTTGGAGAAATTACATAAAAATCTGGGGAAATTTTGAAGATTTGAAGACTGCATACAAATGTGAGGAAATTTTGAAGATTTCAAGAAATTACATAAAAATCTGGGGAAATTTTGGAGATATGAAGAAATTGCATAAAAATCTGAGAAAATTTTGAAGATTTGGAGAATTACACAAAAATCTGCGGAAATTTCGAAAATTTGAAGAAATTACATAAAAATCTGAGGAAATTTTGACGATGTGAAGGAATTGCATAAAAATCAGAGGAAATTTTAAAGATTTGAAGATTACATGAATATCTGAGAAAATTTCGAAGAAATTACATAAAAATCTAAGGAAATTCTGAAAATTCCAAGAAATTACATAAAATCTGAGAAAATATTGAAGATTTGAAGAAATTACTTAAAAATCTGTAGAAGTTTTGAAGATTTTTGGAGAAATCAAATAAACATCTGAGCAAATTCTGAAGACTTTTCGAAATTGCATAGAAATCTGAAGATATTTTGAATATTTGAAGAAATTACATAAAAATCTGAGGATATTTGGAAGACTTAAATAAATTACATGAAAATCTGAGGAAATATTGAAGATTTAAAGAAATTACATAAAAATTTGAGAAAATTCTGAAGATTATCATTTTTTTTACACGTATCTTTCCTTATCTTATAAACACACTTTTTTGGGCGATACATTTTTTTTCTACTTCTTCTACAAGTCGTACAAGAACATCACCAACGATTCTCGGATTGTAACAAAAAATACCTTGAAATAGTCATCAGTTTATTCTATAACAACTTTTACACTTCGAATGAGCAATAAATTTTCAAAAGTAATGTTGAAGGAAATTTATATGTAAGATCTAATTTTTCTACCTTCGTAAATATTAAACAGTATTTCTTTTAGAATTGGCATCTTCTCATTAACTTGCTATTTTATTGTAAGAAAATAGTTTTTTTTACAAGGGAGAGCAGTGGCCAAGTGGCTAGAGCGCGGGTCTCGTAATCCGCGGGACCCAGGTTCGAACCCCGGCAACACCGCTGAAAAATATTCTAATTTTTCAAGTGTTGTTTATCAGCTGCAATTCCGGTGGATTGGGGACCCCACCTTAAATAATAGAATCACAAAGACCTCATTGCGATGAGTGGGCGATTAATTGTACGGTTTCGGTGAGGCCTGCCGACGCGGTTCTTATCGCTCGGATGGTGGTTCACCTAACTGTGCAAGCAACTGGCTTACTGGATCACAATGGAGGAGGTAACTACCTAACCGACCGACGATAGTCGTGCCGGAGCGTGCTCGCACTGCTACCGACGGTTTCTTATGTAGTTTACCGTCTGTATCGGTAAAGGTTTTTCTACAGTTTTTCCTTCACTCTCGGCAGAATTGCGATACAGAACGGAAAAAGTGTGGGGTGCGGGCTGCAGCCCCGGCCTTACCAGGAAAGGTAGGGGGTTTAGTATAAAGCAAGGCTGTACACTGGTAATAAACAAAAAATGAGTTTTTTTTACAAAAAATGGGGATGTAGAACGTGGAACTGTTAAGCTTTACGAAACGAAAATTGTGAACTGACCCCTGTCCTCATGAAAAATCACAAATTATAGAATTTTCAAGAAAGATTTTAATATATTCAGTAATAAGTTGTAACATTTTATCGGAAACCGACGAAAAAGAAGTTAAATTTACTGTAAATTCAACTTTAACCTTCAATAGCTTCTGAAGTAGTAAGTTTATCGAAAAATCATAAGAAACCTCTTTTGTAGGGGGTTCAATTCCCTACAAGAACATGGATTGCACATTACGGTACATTTGACCACTGACAAAATGAAAAGGGTGGTTAACGCAATCTATTATAGCGAGTTATTACTGAAGCAAGAACCATAAAATTAATGTGGAAATTTCTCTCTATAATATTATATTATGTATTATATGCATTCATATACACATAGGGGTCAGAATTCCTCTTGGCTAATCATTAGGACATATTTTGCTCTCGTTGTATTTTTTTGCACGAGTATCCTGGAAGCTTGTCGCGCGCGTAGCGCGCTCGTGAGCTAGTATTGATAAATTATTCTATGATAAGTTATTCTTTTTGAAAAATTTTATCATCGACAACTACGCAGCGGTCGACCTGGACACCGACAACTACGAAGCTGTCGACCTGGACACCGAAAACTACGTAGCGGTCGACCTGGACACCAAAAACTACGGGGCGTCGACCTGGGCACCGACAACTACGAAGCTGTCGACCTGGATACCGAAAACTACGTAGCGGTCGACCTGGACGTCGGCAACTACGCAGCGGTCGACCGGGACACCGACAACTACGAAGCTGTCGACCTGGACACCGAAAACTACGTAGCGGTCGACCTGGACGTCGACAACTACGCCGCGGTCGACCTGGACACCGACAACTACGAAGCTGTCGACCTGGACACCGAAAACTACGTAGCGGTCGACCTGGACGTCGACAACTACGCCACGGTCGACCTGGACACCGACAACTACGAAGCTGTTGACCTGGACACCGAAAACTACGTAGCGGTCGACCTGGACGTCGACAACTACGCAGCGGTCGACCTGGACACCGACAACTACGTAGCAGTCGACCTGGACGTCGACAACTACGCCACGGTCGACCTGGACACCGACAACTACGAAGCTGTCGACCTGGACACCGAAAACTACGTAGCGGTCGACCTGGACGTCGACAACTACGCAGCGGTCGACCTGGACACCAAAAACTACGAAGCTGTCGACCTGGACGTCGACAACTACGCAGCGGTCGACCTGGACACCAACAACTACGAAGCTGTCGACCTGGACACCGAAAACTACGTAGCGGTCGACCTGGACGTCGACAACTACGCAGCGGTCGACCTGGACACCGACAACTACGAAGCTGTTGACCTGGACACCGAAAACTACGTAGCGGTCGACCTGGACGTCGACAACTACGCAGCGGTCGACCTGGACACCGACAACTACGAAGCTGTCGACCTGGACACCGAAAACTACGCAGCGGTCGACCTGGACGTCGACAACTACGCAGCGGTCGACCTGGACACCGAAAACTTTGTAGTGGTCGACCTGGACGTCGACAACTACGCAGCGGTCGACCTGGACACCGACAACTACGAAGCTGTCGACTTGGACACCGAAAACTACGTAGCGGTCGACCTGGACGTCGACAACTACGCAGCGGTCGCCCTGGACACCGACAACTACGAAGCTGTCGACCTGGACACCGAAACTACGTAGCAGTCGACCTGGACGTCGACAACTACGCAGCGGTCGACCTGGACACCGACAACTACGAAGCTGTCGACCTGGACACCGAAAACTACGTAGCGGTCGACCTGGACGTCGACAACTACGCAGCGGTCGCCCTGGACACCGACAACTACGAAGCTGTCGACCTGGACACCGAAACTACGTAGCGGTCGACCTGGACGTCGACAACTACGCAGCGGTCGACCTGGACACCGACAACTACGAGGCTGTCGACCTGGACACCAAAAACTACGAAGCTGTCGACCTGGACACCGAAAACTACGTAGCGGTCGACCTGGACGTCGACAACTACGCAGCGGTCGACCTGGACACCGAAAACTACGTAGCGGTCGACCTGGACGAAGACAACTACGCAGCGGTCGACCTGGACACCGGCAACTACGAAGCTGTCGACCTGGACACCGAAAACTACGCAGCGGTCGACCTGGACGTCGACAACTACGCAGCGGTCGACCTGGACACCGAAAACTACGTAGTGGTCGACCTGGACGTCGACAACTACGCAGCGGTCGACCTGGACACTGACAACTACGAAGCTGTCGACTTGGACACCGAAAACTACGTAGCGGTCGACCTGGACGTCGACAACTACGCAGCGGTCGCCCTGGACACCGACAACTACGAAGCTGTCGACCTGGACACCGAAACTACGTAGCGGTCGACCTGGACGTCGACAACTACGCAGCGGTCGACCTGGACACCGACAACTACGAAGCTGTCGACCTGGACACCGAAAACTACGTAGCGGTCGACCTGGACGTCGACAACTACGCAGCGGTCGCCCTGGACACCGACAACTACGAAGCTGTCGACCTGGACACCGAAACTACGTAGCGGTCGACCTGGACGTCGACAACTACGCAGCGGTCGACCTGGACACCGACAACTACGAAGCTGTCGACCTGGACACCGAAAACTACGTAGCGGTCGACCTGGACGTCGACAACTACGCAGCGGTCGACCTGGACACCGACAACTACGAGGCTGTCGACCTGGACACCAAAAACTACGAAGCTGTCGACCTGGACACCGAAAACTACGTAGCGGTCGACCTGGACGTCGACAACTACGCAGCGGTCGACCTGGACACCGAAAACTACGTAGCGGTCGACCTGGACGAAGACAACTACACAGCGGTCGACCTGGACACCGAAAACTACGAAGCTGTCGACCTGGACACCGAAAACTACGTAGCGGTCGACCTGGACACCGACAACTACGAAGCTGTTGACCTGGACACCGACAACTACGTAGCAGTCGACCTGGACGTCGACAACTACGCAGCGGTCGACCTGGACACCGACAACTACGAAGCTGTCGACCTGGACACCGAAAACTATGAAGCTGTCGACCTGGACACCAAAAACTACGAGGTGGTCGACCTGGACACCGACAACTACGAAGCTGTCGACCTGGACACCGAAAACTACGTAGCGGTCGACCTGGACGTCGACAACTACGCAGCGGTCGACCTGGACACCAGAAACTACGGGGTGGTCGACCTGGACACCGACAACTACGAAGCTGTCGACCTGGACACCGAAAACTACGTAGCGGTCGACCTGGACGTCGACAACTACGCAGCGGTCGACCTGGACACCGAAAACTACGTAGCGGTCTACCTGGACGTCGACAACTACGCAGCGGTCGATCTGGACACCAACAACTGCGAAGCTGTTGACCTGGACACCGAAAACTACGTAGCGGTCGACCTGGACGTCGACAACTACGCAGCGGTCGACCTGGACACCGACAACTACGAAGCTGTCGACCTGGACACCGAAAACTACGTAGCGGTCGACCTGGACGTCGACAACTACGCAGCGGTCGACCTGGACACCGACAACTACGAAGCTGTCGACCTGGACACCGAAAACTACGAAGCTGTCGACCTGGACACCGAAAGCTACGTAGCGGTCGACCTGGACGTCGACAACTACGCAACGGTCGACCTGGACACCGAAAACTACGTAGCGGTCGACCTGGACGTCGACAACTACGCGGCGGTCGACCTGGACACCGACAACTACGAAGCTGTTGACCTGGACACCGAAAACTACGAAGCGGTCGACCTGGACGTCGACAACTACGCAGCGGTCGACCTGGACACCGACAACTACGAAGCTGTCGACCTGGACACCGAAAACTACGTAGTGGTCGACCCGGACGTCGACAACTACGCAGCGGTCGACCTGGACACCGACAACTACGAAGCTGTCGACCTGGACACCGAAAACTACGAAGCTGTCGACCTGGACACCGAAAACTACGTAGTGGTCGACCTGGACGTCGACAACTACGCAGCGGTCGACCTGGACACCGAAAACTACGTAGCGGTCGACCTGGACGTCGACAACTACCCAGCGGTCGACCTGGACACCGAAAACTACGTGGCGGTCGACCTGGACGCCGACATCTACGAAGCTCTCAACCTGGACTCCGAAAAATACGCAGCGGTCAACCTGGACATCTCAGAAAGCGAGAAGTTAATTACTTGGTGTTTCATTATTTTCGATCAATTGACGATTATTCGGGTAATCGAGGATATTTTCAAACCAATTACCCATTTTTCTGAAAAATCGACATTATTTTTCGATCAATTGACGATTATTTGGGTAATTGAGAATATTTTCAAACCAATTACCCATTTTTCTGAAAAATCGACATTATTTTTCGATCAATTGACGATTATTCGGGTAATTGAGAATATTTTTAAACCAATTACCCATTTTTCTGAAAAATCGACATTATTTTTCGATCAATTGACGATTATTTGGGTAATTGAGAATATTTTCAAACCAATTAATAATTTTTCTGAAAATTCATATTATTTTTCGACCAATTAGCGATTATTCAGATAATTGAGAATATTTTCCAACCAATTACCCATTTCCTGATTAATTGATATTTTCATTTTACCAATTGCCGATTATTCGGATAATTGGAAATATTTTCAAATCAATTACACATTTTCTGATTAATTGATATTATTTTTTGACCAATTACCGATAACTGAGATAATTGGGAATTTAGTTTTTCCCATTAATCATTGGCGAATAATTGATATTATTTTTCGACCAATTATCGATTTTTTGGATAATTGAAAATACAATTTCGTATAATTTCAATTTTTCATCAATTGGTATTCCATCTTTTTAGATTAGCGATTTTTCGTCAATTGAAAAATGGAAAATGGTAATTTTTTTTTGCCGATCCCTGGTCCACAGCTATGTGTGAGTTCATACTGCGTCTTCATCTTCACAGCATATACATATATAAATCACAAAATACTTCTGAGAAGTAAAAAAAGGACGCCAAGTATTAAATCCCAAAAATTCGAATTAAAAAAAACCCATTAATTCGAATTTAAAAAAAATCCCAAAAATTTAAAATTTAGAGAAAATCCTGAGAGTTTCAAATCTGAAAAAAAAAAATACAAATCTCACAAGCCAAGCCAAAAATTTGGCGTACGTAAATTATTAAAGACCAAGTTGAACTAGAAAACTTGGCGTGCAGGGTTAAGAAAAATAAGCCCGGGAGGTACCGTAGGTTTTCCACGAGATAAGGTAGAAAATAATTATACCTACTCATATAGTGTTAACACAGATTATTATCACTTGCATATTTTACTGTCAAGTACAGTAGACGATCAGATAACTTGACCGCTCGCATAACTTAACTCATTACCATGGGAACACATTTGCATATCTTAACTCCCCCTATGACCGTTTCTCCTCAATTCAAACCTTCGACCGACCGCAAAACATCTATGAGCATGCGTATTGTCAACATGCGCAGTGCGCATGCGCTTCGACACGTGAGTGGGAGAATCGGGCGAAAGTTAAGTTATGCGAAAATTTCCGGTCCCGTCGAGATAAGTTATCTGATCGTCTACTGTAGTTTGCTCACGATTACTGACGCATTATTTAAAATAATCGTTATGCAATTTTTGAATTTAACCGTAATTAGAGCATCGCTCTTTATATGGTCAATTAAAATCTTGAATATTCTAATACACTCGCTCAATCGTCATGTGCATCCACGAAAATCGCCGCAAATCCAGGCCTGGTCGCATTTTTGCATACGTCGTGGATGTCATCGACGTTCAATAGTTAAGATGAGTACTTGATATTTAAAAGATTGGCCGTCAAGGGAGGAAAATAAAAAAAAAATTGTTATGAAAATATAATAACGTTACATATATTACACCAAGAAAATTTATGACAAAGAAGTAGTAACGATATTTATGATTATTGCAACCAATATGTGCAATGATGGTACTATGATTTATCGAATTCGGACATAAAAAAAAGTCAATAGACGATTATCAACTATACCAGAAATAATGATCATATAATTGTCCGTTCGGTTAAATATAAACCTTGTACAAGATTTTTCTCAGTGAACTTTTCTGATAGTTACTCACTAGCTTACTCCGCCGTTACCTCTTGTGTTTTTTCTCATGGTTGCTTACTAGTGCACTTAATGAATTGTTTTCTTTTTTATTTTCTCGTTCATTCACTCCTACGTTAAACGGTTAGGGCGACTGGACTCCATTTTCCCTCGACGAGCGTATTGGTTCTTAACCCTTCATGCCAAGTTTTCTAGTTTGGCTTGGTTTTTAATAATTTACGTACGCCAAATTTTGGTTGCATGACATATGATCACACGATGTATGATCACACGACATATGATCACACGACAAAATATCACACGACAAAATATCACGGACAAATTATCACACGACAAAATATCACACGACAAAATATCACCGCGATAAAATTTCACACGACAAAATATCACCGCGATAAAATATCACCGTGAAAAAATATCACAATCCTGGTCAATGATCATAATCACAAACACGAACAAATGGTAAAACAAAACAGAATGGAGAACGCAACACAAAAAATCAGTACGCGCTATCTGTCTTACAATGTACCGAAAATATATATTTTAAGAATACAATTTTAAGAATATAATACAACAAGAATAAATTTTAAGAATACTGTTGCAAATACCCCACCATTTTTTCGCGATCGTACTTAAAAAAATCCAAACCAAAAAACTATATTTGAAGAAAAGTGGCATTATATACAACTGTTTCTCTTTTTTTTTTTACAAAGTAACATTGTGTGCGATCTGTTGCAAATACCCCACAATTTTTTCGCGATTGTACTCCAGAACAACACGCTTCAACCGTGCGTCGTAATCGCGATAATTTCGGCGACGTGGTCGAGCAACCTCACAACCTGCGCGAAGTTGTGTGATGACCACCTCCGTGGTACTCTGTAACCGGCAGTTAAAAAAAAATAGTATATAGTGTGATATTTTTTTATTAATAATGTTTTGTTCGTTGACTGGGATTGTGGTATATTGTCGCGGTGATATTTTGTCGTGTGATATTTTGTCACGGTGATATTTTATCGTGTGATATTTTGTCGTGTGATATTTTATCGCGGTGATATTTTGTCGTGTGATATTTTGTCGTGTGATATTTTGTCCGTGATATTTTGTCGTGTGATATTTTGTCCGTGATCAAATGTCGTGTCACCCAAATTTTTGGCTTGGCTTGTGTGATTTGTGTTTTTTTTTAAATTTCAGATTTCGAATTTTAAGGATCTCCTCTAAATTTTGAATTTTTGGGATTTTTTTTTGAATTCGAATTTTTGGGATTTAATACTTGAAGTCCTTTTTTTACTTCTCAGAAGTATTTTGTGATCGATTTCACTTCTTTTTGAAAGTTCTTTCGAAGTATCTTTTCTGATTTAATTTATATACATGAATTTTATATAAATTGGTGTTGAAATCGTCCAATCTACAGAAGAACAAAAAATAGAAATGCATGGCTTGTTGTGTATACACCCATTATACACCCATGTGCATGAAACCCATTTATAAAATCTATTGGTCGGAACTAGATCAAACTCCACAGAAATATAGATTTTTTGTCGTAAAAATTTAATATGATTTTTTCAGATTTTTTAAAAATAACGTTTTTCAGTTATTTTTTATTTCGAAAAAACGTTGTTGTACGATTGTGGCGTCATAAATGCGACGAATAAGGTTAATTTTTGGTGATTCTTAAGGGTTTTGAATATAGTTTTGATTTCTCGAAGTGAAATTCTCGATTTTTAAAATCCGGTGGATTTATACGCAAAAGCAAAAAAGTTGTTTTTCGAGTCGTTAAAAGTACCCAATTTCCAAAAAATCATAACTCGTACAAATGATTTTATTTTGGGCTAGCGATTTAACAACAATATTTTCTCATCGTGGAGAAAACAGGAAAATATCGAGAGTATGATCGGAGACATCGATTTTTTGACCTGCTGGTTTCACGTACAATATCTATATCACTGATAAACGGAAACAGATCATTCAAAAAAATCTGAAATTTTTATATGAGGTGCCCAGATATGTACTCTTTCAAACCCATATTTACTGAACATTAACAAATGGTTCATATATTCGAAAAAAAATCTTTGAAAATCAACATGTTCACTATTTTTCAATCTATTATATCATTAAATATTGATTTTTGTCTTCTAAATCGTTTTTGTATTTCTTCCATCTTTTTTCTTGTAAGACTACCAGGTGTGTAAGTGTGAAACCGGAATTTGCCCATAGGTGGCGCTAGATGTCGATGCAGTTACCGACACATCACGTCAGCGGTGTCTTGTTATTGTATTGATATCCGACAAAGATTTCCAACTCACAATAACACGAGTTTCATTCAGTAGCATTAGTTTATTAGAGATAAACATGTCGAGTTTTGTGCCAACAAATTACGATTTGCGGACAGCCCTACTTTTCTGTTTTCATCTGAAGAAAACCGCAGCCGAATCGCATCGAATGCTTCTGGAGGCGTTTGGTGAGCATGCTCTCGGTAAAACACAGTGTTTCGAGTCGTTTAAACGGTTCAAAAGTGGCGATTTTGACGTGAGGAACGAAGAACGTGTTTGGTGGGATCAAAAGGGCGTAATCTACTACGAGCTGCTGAAACCTGGGGAAACTGTCAATACCCAACGCTACCGACAACAAATGACCGATTTGGATCGAGTCTTGCGTGAAAAACGACCAGAATACCAACAAAGACAACACAAGGTGATTTTGCTGCATGACAATGCACCAGCACACAAAGCAAAACAGGTCCAGAAAACGATCGAGTCGTTCCGTTGGGAGATTCTCCAGCACGCGCCTTACTCACCAGACCTTGCCCCATCCGATTACTACTCGTTTGCATCGATGGGACACGCACTTGCTGAGCAGCGCTTTACTTCTTACGAAGATGTACGAAAATGGCTCGATGACTGGTTTGCCTCAAAAGAGCAACAGTTCTTTTGGCGCGGAATCCACAAATTGCCAGAAAGATGGGAAAAATGTGTAGATAGCGACGGACAATACTTTGAATAAGTTACTTTGTATCATATCATTACAATAAACGTGTTTTTTCTGTACAAAAATTCCGGTTTCATACTTACACACCTGGTAATTTAACGCTAAATCAAAATCTGACTTGAATTTGAGGCCAAACCAAAATCTGACTTAAATTTTATGCTTTATATTCATAGATATACTATATATATATATATTAGACTGGTCGTTAAAAATTAAATTTTTTGCGACGCCCTCTGAAAAGCTTCCGTTTAATGAAAAAACGCGAGGTACTTTTTTAAAAAAATAACACGTGCCGCAAGACGATCTAAGTTGATTTCCATCGAAGAAAAATTTTTTTTACAAACGGCTTGACTGATTTGAATGAAATTTGGACACGTTACAAAGGTATAAAAAGGCTATTTACAGAAAAAATAACAGCTCATAATCGTCATAATAACTAATGAAAACAGTCAATAGTTTTGGTAATTTTTTTTTCCAGGATAACGTTCTGGCACAATTATTTAAAAAAAATTTCTGTGTTTTACTATTCCATATAATGTTTCCAAATTTCAAATTCATCGGAGAGGAACTTCATATTTAAAAAAAATAAAAACCCATTTTTTTATGTAAGGTGCCCAGATATGTACTCTTTCAAACCGATATTTACTGAACATTAACAAATGGTTCATATATTCATATTAAAAATCTCTGCAAATCAATATTATCACTATTTTTCAATTAATTATCAAGAGTCGCGGCAGCAACTCGACGCCAAGTATTAAAAAAACTGAGTCTCAGTCGAGATTGCCGCGCACTCTTATATACGCGAATATGCCTCGGCCCACGCCCTGTTTACATTTCAATTCGATATTACTAAGAAAACACGACAACTTTTCAACATTTACGAACTATGATCATCTTAAAAAAAAATTAGCTTTCCATTGATACCATTTTTTTTTCTTTTTGCCCACGTGATACTGAGATATCATAATATTGGGCGAATTATTCTGAATATTTATCATCGCGAAAATGTTTAAGTCACCTCTCTATAGATATAGAGCCCTTGTATAAGCGGTGTAATACGACTTTTACAGAGAGGCCTTGCATGAGTGTGGCAAAATATGAGTGTGTGCGAGAACACGGCGTTCCCCCACCCCGCCAACCGTAGTCTCGGACTTATACACAGGTTTGCATGTATATTCTATCTCTATATATAAAAAAGAGTGTATGTGTGTATGTGCCAGTTTGTCGAGTATTTTTTTTATATACACGATGTATATTAGGATGGTCGTTATTTCAGGTATCAACTTACATTTGGGTGGTCATTCGAGATTTGATGCTTTAAATATATATTTTATTTTTATATATGAAAGAGTGTATGTGTGTGTGTGTGCGAGTATTTTTTATATGTATACGATGTATATTAGTGTGGTCGTTATTTCAGTCATCAACTCACATTTGGGTGGTCATTCGAGATTCAAATTTTCTTTATTATTTACATATATGTAATTCTAAAAATAGAGATTTAAGTGGTCGTTATTTCAGGTGTCAATTAATATTAGGGTTGTCCTTCGAGATTTAATTTATTTAAATATAGCATTATCTACATATTTGTAGCATGTCTATGTACATATAGCATTATATTAAGGTTTTTCTATATATATAGATCATCTATGTACATATATATATATATCCTCATCCATATGTATAACATATCTATAAATATATAGCATTATATATAGCTAATAAGTCCAAATGAAACTTGAATTTTGGGCAAACCCAAAACCGAACTAAAATTTTAAGCTCAATCAAAATCTAACTTGAATTTTAAGCTTGACCGAAATCCAACTTCAATTTGACGCTGAATCAAAATCTGATTTTAATTTTAGGCCAAACCAAAATATAACTTAAATTTTAAGCTTCATATTCATAGATAAGTATTAGACTGGTCGTTAAAAATTAAATTGTTTGCGATGCCCCCTAAAAAGCTTCCGCTCAATGAAAAAACGCGAAGTACTTTTTTCAAAAAATCAAAAATAACACGTGCAGCAAGACGATCTAAGTTGTTTTTCATCGAAGAACAATTTTTTTTACAAACGGCTAGACCGATTTGAATGAAATTCGGATACGTTACAAAGGTATAAAAATGCTATTTACAGAAAAAAAATCACAGCTCATAATCCTCATAATAACTAATGAAAACTGTTAATTTTTTCAGTTATAATTTTTTTTCTCCAGGATAACGTTCTGGCACAATTATGAAAATAATTTTTTTTCTGTGTTTCATTATTCCATATAATGTCCTCAAATTTCAAATTCATTGAAGAGGTACTTCACATTTAAAAAAAATGAAAACTCATTTTTTAATGTAATTTTTTTAAATTTTTTTCAATATGAAGTACCTCTCCGATCAGTTCGAAATTTGGAGCCATTATATGGGATAGTAAAATACAATAAAAAAATTGTTTTTATAATTGTGCCAAAACGTTGTCCTGGAGAAAAAAAAATTATTACCGACAAAATTAACTGTTTTCATTAGTTATTATGCAGATTATGAGCTCTTATTTATTCTAAAAATAGCCTTAACATACCTTTGTAAGGTGTCCAAATTTCATTTGAATCGGTCGAGCCGTTTGTAGAGAAAAATTTTCTTCAATAAAAATGAACTTAGATCGTCTTCCAGCACGCGGTATTTTGAATAAAAAAAAATTGACCTCGCGTTTTTTAATTAAACGAAAGCTTTTAGGGGGCGTTGCACAGCAGGAGAAAAGCCCAAAAACCTGGCCAAAACCCCAAAAAATAAATTTTCGAAATAGGGTCAGTTGAGTAGTCATTCAGGTAGAGGACTAGTAACTGCATTCTATTGTGGGAGGGAAAGCCCTTTAAGTGTACACCTGCGCCGCAGCGTCAGTTGGCAGTTAGTGTTCGTGAAGAGTGTACGTGTCACGCGCTGAACAGACGAAAATAACGCTGACTTCAAAAACCCATAACTTTAAAGTGACGGGTTTAATTTCAATTCTGCAACATGGATACGACTTCTGGAGGTATGTAGAACATATTTTTACATCGGTTGAATCTAAACTTTATGTATAAATGATTGAAATGTAGTATAGCCTTCGGCATAAATAAAATTGAGTAATTTTGAAAACTTATATTTTCAACGGTCCGAAAAGTTATATATTTTGTCACATTTTGCAAAGCTCCTAGTCTCGGCCTTTAGTTGAATGTATAAGCTTTCGAAATTTACAAGAGTTACCTGAGGAAAACGTGCGTCTTGTCCGTTATGATTTTTTTCGCATCGTGCGGTAGCCGAGCGTGCACGCGGCACTATTGAGCAGCCTCTGCGCCTCTACCTGAGAATGGGTGAAGTAGCATCATAACGGACAAGACGGCTGTTATACGCTTGAAATAAATTATTTTAATATATATGTATGTGTATATATATATATATATATAAATTTTCTGTGATTTAATTATGATATATACGTATGCATATATATATATATATATATATATATATTAAAATCAACCGCATAAAAATTTCTTAAATATGAATGAAATGTTATAACATTCAAATAAAATATTTGAATATATATATATGATATAGTAAGCAAAGCTTTCTTTTAACCAAATCCATGTCAATATTTTCTGTCTAATTTTTTTAAAATTATTTCAATTATTGCGGTTATTTATTTGGTAAGATAATGTACATTGTTCAAGTTATTGTATTAAATGAAAATTTTATCTTTTCCTTTAACACCAATTTTCTACAATTTTATGTCTTTATTACAGGATCCGGTTACAAAGAATTGGTGCTGACAAGGAAAGAAGTATTTCTGATAATCAGCGAGCATTTATCCGATAAATTCGCTTCCTTGATCGAATTTATGGTAGAAAAAATTTCCAAGGACACCGGACGTACAGTTGTAGTGCCTGAGGACTCGAAACAGACTTTTTCGATACTCTTCAATCAAATGAGAACGAGGTGGCAACAAGCTCTTTGTTGCAAGTTATAAACAATAGATATCGGATTGGTAATCAGCGACCTTGAAAACCCGTATATACCAATTTTTGTCAACATCTGGTAACTTTTTAACGTTCATGTCGGCCATATTGGATCGGCCATTTTTTTTACGATAATTTGGCTCGCGGATTCGTAATCAGCGACCTTGAAAACCCGTGAATACCAATTTTTGTCGACATCTGGCAACTTTTTAACATTCATGTCAGCCATATTGGATCGGCCATTTTGTTTACGATAATTTGGCTTTCAGATTCGTAATCAGCGACCTTAAAAACCCCTGTAAGCCAATTTTCATTCCCGTCAAAGGTCATTTGAGGTTTTGGCCAGGTTTTTGGGCTTTTCTCCTACTGTGCGTTGCAAAAAAATTGATTTTTAACGACACATATATATTAGGATGAATCGAAAAAATCAAAAACCTCTAGCTACTCTAAAAAATCAAAGATATCGTTGAAATAAAGGTCTCTGTGCAACGGTTTGATTTTTTGAATTTTGTAGAGGGGGCGGGACGTTCAAAAACTCCATTTTTAGCGTTCAATTTACTATATCACTGATAAACGAAAACAGGTCATTCAAAAAATTCTGAATTTTTTTATATAAGATGCCCAGATATGTACTCTTTCAAATCGATATTTACTCAACATTAACAAAGGTTCATATGTTCGAAAAAAACTCTGAAAATCAATATTAACACTATTTTTTTATTAATTATATCATTGCAGATTGATTTTTTTCTTCTAACACGTTTTTGTATTTCTACCATATTTTTTCTTGTAAAACTCGGTATGAGTTTTGCTTACAATGCGAAAATGGCTAAAAAATAAATATTTATTCTGGAAATTTTCATATTAAAAAAAATTTTCTTTTATAAATTTTCGCATTGTAAGTAATAGTGATAATTAGTCTTACAAGAAAAAAGATGGAAGAAATATAAAAACATTTTAAAAGACAAAAATCAATATTTAATGATATAATAAATTGAAAAATAGTGAACATGTTGATTTTCAAAGATTTTTTTATTATGGGTTTGAAAGAGTACATATCTGGGCACCTCATATAAAAAATTCATATTTTTTTGAATGATCTGTTTCGGTTTATCAGTGATATAGATATTGTACGTGAAACCAGCAGGTCAAAAAATCGATGTCTCCGATCATACTCTCGATATTTTCCTGTTTTCTCCACCATGAGAAAATATTGTTGTTAAATCGCTAGCCCAAAATAAAATTATTTGTACGAGTTATAATTCTTTCAAAATTGAGTACTTTTAACGACTCGAAAAACAACTTTTTTGCTTTTGTGGATAAATCCACCAGATTTTGGAAACCGAGAATTTCACTTCGAGAAATCGAAACTGTATTCAAAATCCTTTAAAATTACCAAAAATTAACCTCATTCGTCGCATTTATGACGCCACAATCGTACAACAACGTTTTTTCGAAATAAAAAATAACTGAAAAACCTTATTTTTCAAAAATCTGAAAAAATCATATTAAATTTTTACGACAAAAAATCTATATTTCTGTGGAGTTTGATCTAGTTCTGACTAATAGATTATATAAATGGGTTTCATGCACATGGGTGTATAATGGGTATATACACAACAAGCCATGCATTTTTATTTTTTGTTCTTCTGTAGATTGGACGATTTCAACACCAATTTATATAAAATTCATGTATATAAATTGAATCAGGCAAGATACTTCGAAAAAACTTTCAAGAAGAAGTGAAATCGATCACAAAATACTTCTGAGAAGTAAAAAAAGGACGTCAAGTATTAAATCGCAAAAATTCGAATTTTAAAAAAAATCCCAAAAATTTAAAATTTAGAGGAAATCCTAAGAATTTGAAATCTGAAATTAAAAAAAAAAAACAAATCACACAAGCCAAGCCAAGAATTTCGCGTACGTAAATTGTTCCGTAGGAAGTATGATTCAAAAGAAAACGCAATTATCCAGAATCTGGGTAGTGACTCGAAACAAATACATTTTCGACTTTACCGACATGCCGAAATATATATAAATAGCCCAAGAGAAAATCTCGTCAAATATCAAGGAGAAGGCATATATGCATTGGAAAAGTAACTAGTCTTTCGTTTTAAAAAAGAGAAGAAAACTTTAGTGTGTATGACAAAAAAAAATGTCAATATATCGATCTCGAGACGTCTCGCGAATCGGTCGTGTATCGGAGTAACTTGCGAATCGGTCCTGTATCGGAGTAACTCGAGAAGTGAATATTTCTATTGAATCACGTATCACGTATCACAAATCACGATAACAACAGCAGCGATCGGTCTGGCCAACCGATCCATACGCCCGAGGTCTGACCCTTGCTATATCGCGACGGATTCACAAATCCATCCATAGAAGTCAAGCCTTTGCTCCTCCTGTCTACACATTTTCACTCCGACACAAATATAATCGATTCACACCTTATTTATTCGACTTCATCGTCAAAATCACACTGATTCCGCCAGGTTGTTACTTACTCGACTTTATCGTCAAAATTACACTGGTTCCGCCAGGTTGTTACTTACTCGACTTTATCGTCAAAATTACACTGGTTCTGCCAGGTTGTTACTTACTCGACTTTATCGTCAAAATTACACTGGTTCCGCCAGGTTGTTACTTCCTCGACTTTATCGTCAAAATTACACTGGTTCCGCCAGGTTGTTTACTTACTTGACTCTATCGCCAAATTTACATCCGCCAGTTGGATTGTTCATAATATTTGTCAAATCACCAGCTGATTAGTTTCGATAATAAGTACTGCGTCTCGACTTCCGTCGCAGTACCATTTGTTTTACATATATTCTAACTTAAGACTTCACCTCTGTGTCAATGAAAAATGTAATTTCTTATTCTCATACATTCAATTCAATCTTATTCCTGTTCTTTTTTGGTTCACATTCATTCAAAATAAATTGGGTTTTTTATGCCTCACGGCTTTTTCCCAAACAAACTTCTGTCTTTTCATTCAACAAATCATTTTACTCCACAGCTTTCGTTTGAATAATAAATTCGTCATAAAATAAAAAATACGCGGCCTCTTCTTTATTGAAGAGTACGCGCCTACGAAACATAAATTATTAAAGACCAAGCCAAACTAGAAAACTTGGCGTGCAGGGTTAAGGGGAGGCTAAATACCGACATTAGCACCTCGAAAATGGATTCCAAACTTGCTCTGGCACGAATGGATGAAAATCAATAAAATTTTGACAGTATCATCAGAATTATGGCACAAATGGAGCCCCACTAAAATTTTTTCGAGATACAAAAAAAAAATTACAGATCCGATTATCATCAGGAATCTGTAATTGAAAATATCAAATTATAATGTTTTTACTGCATTTCGGCTAAAACCAAGAGTGGGGCTCCATGACTAACACTAAAGTACGAATATCGATGCGTCTTCGACATTATTTTATGAAAAAACCGCGACGTAAGTTTGGAATCCAAATCACGAGATAAATGTTGATAAATTTAGTGTATTATCGAAAAACAAAATGGCGAAATCAACTTCACAGAAATCCGAAAGAGGGCAGCCCCATGTGGGATTCTCATGAAATAAATATTATTCTCATCAGATTCTATCCAAACTGTCTGACAAGTCAGTGGCAATTAACGAAAACGTTGATTTATGTCTCGCGTTTGCATTTTGCAATTCATTAATCATTCATTCATAAATTTAATTGATATTCATCCACCGGTATTGGAAAAAGTTTGGACAGCGATTTTGAGTCGATAATATAGGACTTCAGAGATAATGTCGGTATTTAGCCTCCCCTTAAGAACCAATACGCTCGGCGAGGGAAAACGGAGTCCAGTCGCCCTCACTGTTTAACGAAGGAGTGAATGAATGAGAAAATAAAAAAGAAAACAATTTATCAAGTGCACTTGTAAGCAACCATGAGAAAAACCACAAGAGGTAACGGCTGAGTAAGCTAGTGAGTAACTATGAGAAAAGTTCTCTGAGAAAAATCTTGTACAAGGTTTATATTTAACCGAACGGACAATTATATAATAATCATTATTTCTGGAAAAGTGGATAATCTCTTATTGACCTTTTGTTATGTCCGAATTTGATAAATCATAGTAGCATCACTGCACATCATGGCTGCAATAATCATAAATATCGTTACTACTTCTTTGTCATAAATTTTCTTGGTGTAATATATGTAACGTTATTATATTTTCATAACGATTTATTCTTTATTTTTCTCTTCTAACGGCCAATCATTTAAATATCGAATACTCATCTTAACTATTGAGCGTCGATGACATCCGCGACGTACGCAGAAATGCGACCAGGCCTGGATTTGCGATGATTTTCGTCGATGCACGTGATGATTGAGCGCGTGTATTAGAATATTCAAGATTTTAATCGACCATATAAAGAGCGATGCTCTAATTAAGGTTAAATTCAAAAATCGCATAACGATCATTGTATATAATGCGTCAGTAATCGTGAGCAAACTACAGTAGACGATCAGATAACTTAACTCGACGTGACCGGAAACGTTCGCATAACTTAACTTTCCCCTCATTTTCCCACTCACGTGTCTAAGCGCATGCGCACTGCGCATGTCGACAATACGCATGCTCATAGATGGTTCGCGGTTTGTCGAAGGTTTGAATTGGGGAGAAACGGTCATAGGGGGAGTTAAGATATGTAAATGTGTTCCCATGATAATGAGTTAAGTTATGCGAGCGGTCAAGTTATCTGATCGTCTACTGTACTTGACAGTAAAATATACAAGTGATAATAATCTGTGTTAACACTATATGAGTAGATATAATAATTTTCTACCTTTTCCGTGGAAAACCTATGGCATCTCGCGGGCTCATTTTTTTTAACCCTGCACGCCAAGTTTTCTAGTTTGGCTTGGTCTTTAATAATTTACGGACGCCCAATTTTTGGCTTGGCTTGTGTGATTTGTATTTTCTTTTTTTTTAATTTCAGATTACAAATTCTTAGGATTTCCACTAAATTTTAAATTTTTGGGATTTTTCTTTATATTCGAATTTTTGGGATTTAATATATATCTTGAGTCAAAAATAGAGCCGTTATCTATGACCACTAACATCGATCTCGATGGTCATAAAAAATATGATAGGCATAAATAATGCGATCAGTAAATGTACAATTTGTGTATGTCTGTGTATGACCGGGAAAATTTGGGTTTTGAGGAACGATGTGAAATACTGGGGGACCGGGAATCGAACCCACGACCTCTCGATTGCCAGTTGAGTGCTCTTCCGACTGAGCTACGCCAGGCCACTTGCAATACTAGATTCGGATTGTCCACTTATTCATTGTACAGAATTACAATTTTTATGTAAAAAAATTGAATAAAGTGCAAAACGTACTTGAATTATAATTTTTCATGTTAATTATTGTAATTTACAAAGGAAATATGTAAGAGAAGTTAAATTATTCATTTTAACATCATTGAAATCAATTATTGTAGTCATAGAAAGAAAAAAAATCAAAATTACGGAAAAAAATCGAATTTCTTTTTTCAACAAGAAGTTATTTGAATCTCATCTTCGGTAAAATCTCAAAAAAATTGTCCTTTTACGTAGAATTTTATAAGTTTTTTTGAACAAATTAGAATGGGTCCCATTGAAAAAAAATCCAATTTTTTAGCTTAAAACAGCTGAAAAACATTTTAAAAAAATCTTCCCAGGTCTCGATATTTTGTTCAAAAAGTACATTGAAAAACAAAAAAAAAATTACCTCCTAACAAATTGGAATATCTTGATTATTGTAAAAGTTATGATCATTTTTAAAATATTTTTTGAAAAATCAATAACTTCGGTATGGTTTAAGATAAAGACCTAAAAATTCACATGGATAATTCTTTTTCGTTGAACGTCGTTGAATTGATAGGGACCTGTAATTTTATTATATAAAGTAACAAATTCATGTAATAAAAATATATATTTTCATATAGATTGTGTATGAATATATCATATGTTCTTTTTATATTTCAAGGTACATAAATATGTATCCATATTATATTTTTTATGTACTACAAATGTATTACAGATATATGTGAAAACGTAATATAGATATATAATTTAACATAGAAAAATATAAAAGCAATATATTTAATATGCATAATCTTATTATAAGAGAGATGCATTCCATATATTTTCGTCATCTATCTCAGATATATTATTCAGACTTATCTCATGTATGACGAATATACAAATTTTTGCCGTTTTGTATGACATATATGAATTATATATCTGAGATATACGACGAATATACTAAATATTGTTATTCTCAAAAAAACGCATTTAAGTTCAACAATACAAAAAATCCTTGGCAATGTACTTCAGATATGGAAATCTCCTTCTCCACGGATTCTACACACTTTAGGGATGCAGATTATGTAAAACAAACAAAAAACAAATCGAATTTTTCACCCGTTCAGGTAACCTCCCTTTAAGGTGCATGCATAAGTACAACTATATCACTGTGAAATCTCTTTGAAAGTAGATCCCCACCCTAAAAAGTCTGACAGATATATTTGTGGCTGGAAATGAGAAGTCCGGAAGTACATCGAACTTACGTTCCATCTTATAATTTCTACCCTGTTTCGTTTGCCCCTCTTTTCCACCATCACGATATAATCTCGGTGTATCGACTCGGAAAATTTTAGGTCATTAAATTCGTATGACTGAAAAATCCCAACGAGGATGAGAAACGAAACGCAAAAGAGCGACAGCGAATGAAAACGAACGAGAGTTATAGGAAAATCGATGATTGCGCCACGCACACACACATACACACACACACATTCCTGAAACTCACTTTGGTTTAATGAGATGCGCACGAATGGAGGTAGTCTCTCGTGATTATTGAGCTTTCCCGTCACGTTTGCCGAGTGGCGCAAAGGCGCACCCGAAAGACCAAACCGCATCGTTCGAGCTTACTACACGAAAATCGGTAAAAATAGAATAAAAAGAACAAAAAGGAAACGAGAAGCCTGAATACGATGCTGAATATTATTATAGAGGTAACAAAAAGAAGAAGAAAAAAACCCGAAAGAGCCGCCTCGAACTTTGGTGACAAGGCCATTTCGGTAACTCCCACCCTGAAGATCACATCGCCATTTCCTTTGAATTTTCCAAATTCTCTTTCTCCTGCCTTTCCCCAAGTTTCCTGAAAACGCAAGACCCCACACGCAACGCTTGACCATTATCCTTGACTCTTTTGTTTCCCTTGTTTAAACTCTCGAGAGGAAAGAAAAAGACGTTCCGAATTTTTCCGGAAATATTTCGTGGAAAGGACCGCGGAGAATCGTTGAATCACGTGCGCATAAATGTATATGGAGTATTCCAAGTCAATTCAATCCACGCTTGCATCCTTAGTGATTCGACTGATGACTTTTTTTTTACTTTGACTGTAAAAAAAATTGCAGAGTAGTTGCAATTTGTTCAAATTTTTGCATAAATCATTATTACTTGAGAATTTGTAGTAACAACCAAAAATATAACACCTAGATACGGAAAAAAGGTATCTTTTGTGAAACTATTGAAATGATCCGAACGGGGTTTTTCCTACTTAAAAATATACACTTTCAAGAATGTTTAAAATTTTTTTATATTAAAAATGTTGCAAATTCACGGAGTACGTAAGTCGTCTACGGAGTGCTGTGACAAAATCTGCCCTACACTGAAAAAAGGGCATAGTGTTAAGAACTACGGCATAGTTGGCTCAACTACGCCGTGATGTTAAATACGGCGAAACCAATGGCGTAGTTGAGCCAAACTCCGCGCGTAGTTGGAGGTATTTCGTTGAGCTAACTACGTCCATGTTTTGGGATAACCTTTCATTAGTTGCACTGAGAACACAGTTTAGTTATAGTTATCAAGGTGCAGTTTTTATTTGAGCCTCAAAATTCAACCCATTCAACTTAACCATTTGTTAACAGTTTACAAATCCTGATATGCTGTTTTTTTAAATTTGTATTGCTTGCAAAATTTTTGAATATGTATATCTTTCCATTTACACAGCTTCTGAACCGGTTGCATTAAAAAACAAAAAAAAAATCCAAATTCATCATTTCGATTTCATCTGCCTCCACAGGGAATCGAACCCGCGACCTGCCTACCTGCCTATCTATCCTACCTAACAACCCTAACACGCTACCTATTACGCTACCGACCACTTGTGAATTCTCTTTACTTATATGATATATCAGTGGTGAAATGCCAGAGAAAACTATACAGTCACATTTGAATATTATATGTATGAGGCATTCCACGGTATTTCGATCAAAGTCTTGCCTCGATGATTTCGATTTTCCTGTAAATGTTTTATATAATTAAGGACATTGAACGAAAATTTCCCAAATTTTTTCAGAATTTTTTGGTCACGCGTTTTTTATTTTTTTTATTAGTTTTTTTTTTAACGGGACCACGCACTGAAAAGTACTGAAAGTTCCATTCGTACCTTGAACGCTAACGCACTTTCAGCACGTATATACATCGACGTATAAAATGCTACAGGTGTGGCGCTTACATGCGCGCAAGTTATTAATAATTTGTTTAAACAATTTGTTATTGTCAATTTGCCTAAATAATTTGTCATTGTTAATTTGTTTAAACAATTTGTTATTGTCAATTTGTTTAAACAATTCGTTATTGTCGATTTGTTTAAACGATTTATTATTGTCAATTTGTTTAAACAATTTGCTATTTTCAATTTGTTTAAACAATTTGTTATTCTTTATTTGTTTAAACAATTTGTTATTGCTTATTTGTTTAAAGAATTTGTTATTGTTAATTTTTTTAAGTGGAACCGATGGAAAAACGCTCTTATAGAGAGAGGTACTGTATATATAATATTCAAATGTGACTATTATCATATTGTCATACTGAATATTATATGTATGTCTTTTAAGTTTTGTTTTTATCCAATTTAGCTATATAATATAATTGCATCAACCTGACTTGGCCTCTATTGAAATTTACAGCCGGGTATGTCAACAAAATTTCATTTACTTTATCAAAAAATTTTATTGACGTGATAGTAACAAAAGATTTCATTCGAATTATTATAAGATCATTAATTTAATTGCAAACTTTTTTCGATGGATTTATGAGTCATTGGATTCAATTTTCAAAGAGAAGTTTGTTTAATGTTTCTATTTTATCAATTCACAGTCAAACCGTAGACAGCTCAACATTTATTTTTTTCGTTCAAATTCAATCGCTTGTGTCTTTCAAGTTTTGTTCTTTTTTAAATTTAAATACATATTAGAATTGTATCATCCATAATCCATTTAACTCTAAGGAATAGCAAATTGGCGACAAAGTCGTCGCGTAGTTGGCTCAACGACATGCCTTTCTGTGGATCAACCGCCGATTAGTTAACTAAACATAAAATGACTATTGACTTAACGAGGATTGCTCAACTACTTCAATTTTTTTTCCAGTGTAGCGGTACCCAGTGGCGTTGTCAAAAATCATGTGAAAGAAAAAACCTAAACAGGATACTGAAAAAGATACTATTATCATGTCTTTGTCATAACCGATTTAAAAAATATCGATTTTTGACAGAATGCGGATGCAATTGAACTCAATGTAGCTATTTTCAAGAAAAAATTCGTTCGTGATTTGACCAAAAAATAAATAAAAATCGGAAAAAAATCTAATGAGAAGAACTAAATAATTATGACGTGTACAATAACCACAACAAATTTAAAGTTAGCCAGTACAGTAGTTTTCAAGAAATTTTGGGTACCACTTTGAAAAACGTTGTTTTGAGAAAAAGGCGTTTCGGTGGTCATCTTCACGTGCATGTACGCATTGAACGCATGTAATCTTTGGGCTATAACTTTGTTATTTTTTAGAAGTTTTACTTGAAATTTTCACCAGACATTCTTAACATATAAAACTTGAAGAAAATTTAAAAATTAGAAAGTCAATTTTTCTGATTCTGCCAGGTGTATATTTTCCCATAATTAACATTTTCAACGCACAATTTTATTTGTTAAAAACAAAAAATTATGGTAGAAGAAAATTAGTTGATCGAGAAAATCTGAATAATCATCGGAGTATTTTTGAGCCTCAGTGCAATCTTAGCGAAATGCAAGATGCCGTGGATCAAACTTTGGTATTCTTGGCTTGAAACACCTCATATATAGTGTATAACGGAGAAGGGAAAATCTCGAAAAATTCGGCGCACGTTTGCAGACACGCGACGCGGGCCCGATTCGTATAATATATTGCTCTTCCTCTCCCTCCGCATGCCCTCGCTCTTTCTCTCTGCAATACTACTGCTGATGCGGCAATGCGGCTATTCCGCTGCTATCCGCAGAGGGGTTTCTTCGATCGTTCATCCTTGCAGTACCGCTATGCATTTTTTTACCTTTTTTTTCTTTTTCCCCCTTATGATCATGGAAATGACGGAAATGAGCAGGAATAATAGAAAAAATGCGGAGGTTTGTCTTTTTTCTCTCCTTTTTTTACGATCATGACCGTTTGGTATACATACACACGCACAGTACAGGATACACTTGGCCAAAAAAGGCACGTATCGTGCAAGGATCGCGACCGGGAAGAGGGAGCGGGCAAGAGATTGGGGCTGCTATTAGTAGGACCGGACGTTTCGCTCCGATTCCCCAATATATATGTATTCGAGGGTGACCTCCCTTTGCTCTCATCCTGGCCAACACCGGTCCGTCCGAATCTTCGGTACCCATGCACATGTACATACGTGAGTGAAGCGGAGAAAAAACTCGAGAATTCATGACATCCACCCTCGCTACGTGGGATAATGTGAGGCGAAACGGACCGGTTAGGGCGGTCGAGTCAGCATGAAAACGGCGATTTTTAATAATAATTTATAATTTTTGTAAAATGTCTACAAATATGATGCGTCATCCACCATTTGAGGTACCAAATAAACAATTTTTTGGACCAGTTAGAACTCTTAAGGTGCATCGGTTTCCTGAAAAACCTAGTTTTGAGAATAAACAACTCGGAGGATTTTACTTTACATCTCATTTTCTTCGTGACACTTTTCCCCATTGGATGAACGCGGCACATTTTATTAGCCCTTTTTTCAGAGTTGCAGGCCTGTTTTGAAATTGTTAGCCTATTGCGAACTTTCCAGGCATTGTCCTGGTCACAATTTTGACTTTAATCAAAATGAGCCACATAGATCCCGTGAGAAAAAGCGTTATGAAGAAAATGAGATATTGCAGAACAAAATCCGTTGAGCGGTCTATTCTGAATCAGGCGCAGAGAGTAAAAACTCAAAACTAGGTTATTCAGGAAACCGATGTACCTTAAGGGTTCTAACTGGTCCCAAAAAATTGTTAATTTGGTACTTCAAATGATGGATAATATATCATATTTGTAGGCATTCTACAAGAAATATAAATTATTATTAAAAATCGCCGTTTTGACGCCGACTCGACCGCATTAAGCGATTTCAGAACTTTTATGAATTTTATTCTTTATTCGTCGATTTTATTGCAATTAATCTTCTTCGTTAATCAACCTTATATTCCAGCTAAAAAATGTCCGAAGGGTAGTTACATATGATGAGAACATTGATGGAATCCGTAATGAAAAAATGTTCACCACTTATTAAACTTTGGGATAGATTCTTTGTGTCTCCACAGTAGAATATCCGCAAAAGGGAATTTAGTTTTTACGTCCACGAGTCCATTTTGCCCCAGGGTTTCCCACATTTTATGCCGATCTGTCGAAAACGTTTTTTTTTCGACTTCCATCATGCTTCATTTTTTCTCTCGGAGCATGTCGGTATTTTTCCTCTCGATCTCGTCATCCTCCTATCAATTTTCCATCGTTTCGCTTTTTCCAATTTTTTTCCAAATACTTGGCATCGGTGAATTGTATACGCAGGCGTTCATACGAAGGGTGTATTCGATTACAAGAATCGTGTTACGAGGATATATGCCGAGAAAACCGGCGAGGGTTACTGGTTATCTTGGAAACTGAGTTTCCACACAAACAAAAAGTACGCGAATGTCTACATTATGGTTTTCTTGTAATCGATACAGTATTAGGAAATCATTCTAAATTTTGATTGGTTCGAATCTGATTATGACAAAATAATTTCGATATCTTTGTTTAATTAAAACCACATTCATGGTTAGATGCGAAAAACGTAAAGATGAAGAGCTTGATTGATTGATTAACTTTATTTATGGCCGAGTAAAAGCTAAGGGGTGAAGTACAGAAGGCATGGACATTACATAAAGCGAATCCGGAAGGAACAAATATCAGAGGTGTTCAAGGATACTTATAATGATAAATATCGAATAGTACTAACAACTATAAGTAAAAGAGCAAAAAAATATAAAATATGAGCTTATACTACAAACAAAAGTTGTATAACGAGAGCTTGAAACTGCATGCGATAGAAGCTTGGAATACAATGCAAGACATACGTACGTAAGAAGACAACCTTAACCCAGCGATCGCTAAGTTCTATTTCGGAGAGGTACGTGAAAATGAGTAATTTGAAGATTGTTAAATAAACTGAAGAGCAGATATTTCGTGATGGAGAGTTCCAAAGGCTGAAGGCAGAAAAAAGGAAAGAGGAGGAAGGGAAAGAGAGAGAGACCTGTGCACTTTTTGCAATATAAATTCAACTAACAAGTCCCAAAATATCCACGAATAACAAGTTTCTCTTCATCTCATTCTTTATTATCCCCGAATTTCGAGAATTTGATAAATATTCATGGAACGATAGGGCATTCCCAATCGTTTAATAAGTGTTACGAGAGATTCCCGCGAGCGGATATAACATTCGTCGAAAAATGTATTCCACATTTTATTTGTTCCTTCTTCTATCTCTTTCGTCTTTTCTCTTCTTCGTGCCTCTCAAGCAGCGTTCCCCAAATTCAAGTTTAACGGCTGGACAAACGAGTTTTTCGTGCGGGGGACGATTGAATGTAGAGACACACAACTCTGTCTCTCTCTCTCTCTCTCTCTCTCTCTCTCTCTCTCTCTCTCTCTCTCTCTCTCTCTCTCTCTCTCTCTCTCTCTCTCTCTCTCTCTCTCTCTCTCTCTTTTTCTACGTCTCTTTCTTCTTCTTTGTCATATTCTTTTAAGTATATGAGCGCGAAGGGACATTCGCACTAATAATTCCAAGCGCGTTGATGCGCCGATTTTCTCTGCACTTCGGCCACGGAGAATAGCCACGCCAGTAAAAGCTCATTCGTGCCTTCGATGCGTTCGCGACTTCCCGGCAATGAAGCTCAACAATTACACGGTCAAGCCCTCAAGCAGAATCGTGAGACGCTCTTTTTCTTCAGGCTGCTGCTTTCGTGATGTCCAGCCAAGATGACGATGACGACGGCGGTGAAGACCACGAGCGCAACTCTGCCCTCTCTTTGCCCAGCTCGTCGTTAAAGAATTTAGGTCAAAAAGTCACCGCTCGTATATATGCGAGGGTACGCGTGCGATAACCGTTTTCCATTTGTCTCTCCTGCCGAACGAAGCAAAAGACACACACGCAAACACGAAAAAAGGAGTGAGAGGAGAAAAAGATGCAGAGTGAGAGTCGTTGGTAACAGCGTGTCTTAAGAGACTTTGCATCTTGGCAGAAAGTACTGTTTATGCACGCAAAGCGACCAATATTGTTTAGCGATAATCGATTTTTTTCGGAAAATTTTAAACTCCTACAACAGAAGTTGAAACATAATTATTCGGGGTGGATATGCCGTTTGAAATATTATGCCGGTGAATCTGCCCCCGAAAGGTTTTTACATGGTACTTAGAGCATAAATAGGTACTAATAAAACAAGTAGATCCTGAAAGTTTCAGATACCTAACTCAATTGGTTATTGAGAAGAAGTGAAATATGTAAAAAGCAGAAAAAAAATTCTCAGGATTGACCAGACCGATTGATGTAAATTTCTTTAATGTTTTGGGGGCTGATAATAGCTCCAAGAAAAAAAATCAAGAGCTCTATAAAATCTTTGAAAAAAATTCTTTTCTTTTATTTTCAATTTTTAACCGTGATACAATTTTGGCACAACTATGAAACGATTTTTTTTTTCAAACCTTTCAAATTTCACTATAACACTATGGATTTTTAAAAATTTAAAAAACGGCACGCCATAGTAGAAAAAAATAGAAACCACTTTTTTATTCAAATAATGAATTTAATTATGTTTCAAGGTTTAATTTTATGTATTTTAACGCATATTTACATAATTTGTATTCATTGAAAATAATATTTTATATTCAAAATATCAACAAATTTTTTTTGCCACAGTCAAAGATTAAACCCGGTAAATATCAATAATCAATTTTATAGTAATTTTAACAAATATTCGTAGAAACAACATTTTATTATAAAACTCGATTATTCATCTATTTTTTAAAGACTTGAGATATAAAGATAACCGAAAATTATCGAATTGATGAAAGTCAAGAACTTTTTTTTTCTGAACAAATGTAAATTTTCAAAAAAATTTAAGTCTAATTTTATTTATCTATTGTTTTTTCTTAAAAATTAATAAGCCCAACAGTTTATATTAATAAAAGAATTTGTTGAAGATTGATAGATACACTGTAAAATACAATTATAACATAAAAAACAGTTTTTAACAAATACATAATAAAAAGGCAAAAAACTATCTCAAAATCAAAGATATATTTTTCAAAAATATTGCGGAATCACATTACAGCTGTGAATGTGCATATGGTCTTGGAACTTTTGGATGTTGCTTCCATTATGCCGCGATTATTTATTATTCGTCACACGGGAGATATGCTTCGGAAATTTTGACGCCTGCTGAAACATTGAGCAAATTATCAGACAGAAACAATGTTTCATCTGCGATTGAAGAAGACAGTGACCAAGACTGATGAAATGTGATTCTGCAATATTTTTAAAAAAATAACGATTGAGGTATATCTTCCTTTTTATTATTTATTTATAAAAAACTTTTTTCATGTTGTAATTGTATTTTACAGTATATCTGCGCAGTCTTTAACAAATTCTTTTATAAGTGTGAATTGTTGGGTTTATTAATTTTTAAGAAAAAACAATGAATGAATAAAATTAAACTTACATTTTTTTGAAAGTTTACATTTGTCCAGAAAAAAAATGTTGTTGTCTTTCATCAATTCGATAATTTTCGGTTATCTTTATGTCTCAAAACTATACAAAATAGACAAATAATCGAGTTTTAAAATATTTGTTAAAATCACTATAAAATTGATTATTGATATTTACCTGGTTTAATTTTTTATTGCGGCAAAAAAAAATTTGTTGTTATTTTGAATATGAAATTTTTTTGCTAATAAATACAAATTATGTAAATATGCGTTAACATACGAAAAATTAAACCTTAAAACATATTGATAAATTCATTTGAGCCAAAAAGTGGTTTTTATTTTGTTCTACTATGGCGTACCGTCCCACACAACAAAAATACGTCCCAAGTACGTCTTTCGGACATCACGTCAATTGTCCCGTGATGGTAATGGGATGGTCCCATGGGATTCCCATGGGCTCTAAAGTGTCCGCAGTGATTACCGGAATGGGATCGTCCCATTGTCGTCCCGGGATGTCTTCGGGACGTCTCTTAGACTGTAAATACAGCAGAGTGGAGATATCGATGAGATATTATCGAGACTTCTTAAAGACGTCACCAAAGTATTCCAGAATTATCAGACACAGCAATGATACGTCCCAAGTACGTCTTTTGGACATCACGTCAATTGACTCAATTGTCCTGTGATGGTAATGGGATGGTCCCATGGGATTTCCATGGGCTCTGAAATGTCCGCAGTGATTACCGCAATAGGATAGTCCTACTGCCGTCTCGGGATGTCTTTGGGATGTCTTCGGGACGTCTCTTGGACTGCCAACACAGCAGTGAATAATTATTTTTATTTCGATTCAATATTAATTAATTGCAATCAATTAATTAAATTTCAATAAAATGGGTACAGTACAGAGGGAGACAGCAAGTTCTCCTTGTAATATGACCTCTTATGAGGTCTGACTCCTTTCGGTGTCAAATGGCCGTGTTCACGCTCGGCTATATAAGCATTCTATTTGCATGTTTTTTTTTTTTTTTTTTTTTTTCTAGTTTAATTCCCCCTTTTGGGGTGGCCCCGGGTACTGGCCCATGTAGCCACTTTTTTCCTCACTTCAAGGTTGGTCTGCAGTCCCGCACCTTTTTTGATTTAATCGAAACTCAAAGCTGTATCGCAATTTTGCCGTGGGTGGAGGGAAACTGCAGAAGACCTCCACCGATACAGCCGGTAACTTACCTAATTCCCCCGATAGTAGCGCGAGAGGACTCTCGCACGACTATCAACGGATGGTTAGGCAGTTACCTCCTCCATTGCGATTCAGTGAGTCGTTAACCCGGTTAAGAGATACACATTAGCGCGATAAGGACCGCGCGAATGCCACCCCCGAAACCGTGTGACGACTCCCACCCATCGCAATGAGGTATTGGGACAAACTTATTTAAGGTGGTGTCCAAACCACCGGGGATTACAGCCGAAAACACTTGAAAAAACCCGATACATTTTTTCAGTGGTGTCGCCGGGATTGAACCCGGGTCCGCAACTTGCGAACCCGCGCTCGACCCACACGGCTACTGCTCTCCCCTTCTATTTGCATGATCCGTATGTGAGAGCCTTTGCCATCTCGCGGCGAGTCTGGAACTAACGCCGCACAGCAGGAGAAAAACCCAAAAACCTGGCCAAAACCCCAAAAAATAAATTTCCGAAATAGGGTCAGTTGAGCAGTCATTCAGGTAGAGGACTAGTAACTGCATTCTATTGTGGAAGGGAAAGCCCTTTAAGTGTATACCTGTGCCGCAGCGTCAGTTGGCAGTTAGTGTTCGTGAAGAGTGTACATGTCACGCGCTGAACAGACGAAAATAACGCTGACTTCAAAAACCCATAACTTTAAAGTGACGGGTTTAATTTCAATTCTGCAACATGGATACGACTTCTGGAGGTATGTAGAACATATTTTTACATCATTTGAATCTAAACTTTATGTATAAATGATTGAAATGTAGTATAGCCTTCGGCATAAATAAAATTGAATAATTTTGAAAACTTATATTTTCAACGGTCCGAAAAGTTATATTAGGTGTACAAATAAGTTTCCGCGGTTTGTCAAAAGATGGCCCCACCAGAAGGTTATGGAGAAATTGTCCGATGTAAAACGTAATATCCCAAGTTTCGTCATCCGGCAACACCATAACCTTAAAGTACTATTGATTCCGTATCAGCATCACGTAATTTTTTTCCTGCAAAAATGTCAAGTTTTGTGCCGAATCAGCATCATTTGCGGGAACTTTTGATTTACTTCTTTAATTTGAAAAAATCTGCAGCTGAGGCGCATCGATTGCTTCTAGAAGCATATGGTGAAGCTGCTTTAAGTGAGAGAAGTTGTCAGGAATGGTTTCAAAAGTTTAAGAACAGTGAGTTTGACGTGAAGGACAAAGAACGGACAACGGAACGGAACGGACAAAGAACCTGCAAAACCATTCCTGGAGCTCTCTACCGAACACAATTGATGAGATTGAGTCGGGCACTTAAGGAAAAACGCGCCCATTACTACTCCAGACACGACAAAATTATTCTCTTACACGATAATGCTCGTCCACATGTTGCGGCGCCGGTAAAAACATACTTGGAAACACTCAACTGGGAAGTTTTACCCCACCCGCCGTATTCACCAGACTTAGCCCCTTCCGATTATCACCTGTTCCGGTCGATGGCACATGGTCTGTCTGAGCAGCGCTTCACATCATATGAAGACACCAAAAATTGGGTAGATTTGTGGATAGCGTCAAAAGATGAAGAGTTTTTTCGACGGAGTATCCGAATGTTGCCAGAAAGATGGGGAAAAGTAGTGGCAAATGATGGAAAATACTTTGAATAAAACGTAATGTACTGTTCCTTCACAATAAATTCCTAATTTTTTATAAAAAACCGCGGAAACTTATTTGTACACCTAATATATTTTGTCACATTTTGCAAAGCTCCTAGTCTCGGCCTTTAGTTTAATGTATAAGCTTTCGAAATTTACAAGAGTTACCTGCGGAAAACGTGCGTCTTGTCCGTTATGATTTTTTTCGCATCGTGCGGTAGCCGAGCGTGCACGCGGCACTATTGAGCAGCCTCTGCGCCTCTACCTGAGAATGGGTGAAGTAGCATCATAACGGACAAGACGGCTGTTATACGCTTGAAATAAATTATTTTAATATATATGTATGTGTATATATATATATATATATATATGTAAATTTTCTGTGATTTAATTATGATATATACGTATGCATATCTCTCTATATTATATAAAAATTTCGCCGCCGCCGCCGCTGCCGTGTACAAGAATCGAGACGGCCTGAAGTTGGCCACAGACTAAGCAGGGTGAAGTTAGCCATGGAAACGAGAATCGAGCGGGGTAAAGTTGGCCATTGAATCGAGAATCGAGCGCGGTGAAGTTGGCCATGGATTCGAGAATCGAGCATGGTGAGGTTGGCCATGGCATCGAGAATCAAGCGGGATGAAGTTGGCCATGGAATCGAGAATCGAGCGCGCTGAAGTTGGCCATGGATGGCCAAATTCAGCGGTTGGTTGCCGGGTGTGAAGGGGGGAGGCGTGGGATGGTGGGGAGGGGGTTGGGGAAGCTGGCGGGCGGGGGGTCGGGGTTTGGGTTAGACGCGAACCTTTACGATGCGAGGGCGCGTAGCGCCCGAGCCCTACAAGCCCCTCCACAAGCCCATATATATATATATATATATATATATATATATATATATATATATATATATATATATATATATATACATATTAAAATTGACCACATTAAAATTCCTTAAATATGAATGAAATGTTATAACATTCGAATAAAATATTTGAATATATATATATTATATAGTAAGCAAAGCTTTCTTTTAACCAAATCCATGTCAATATTTTCTGTCTAATTTTTTTAAAATTATTTCAATTATTGCGGTTATTTATTTGGTAAAGTAATGTACATTGTTCAAGTTATTGTAATAATTTAAAATTTTATCTTTTCCTTTAACACCAATTTTCTACAATTTTATGTCTTTATTACAGGATCCGGTTACAAAGAAATGGTGCTGACAAGGAAAGAAGTATTTCTGATAATCAGCGAGCATTTATCCGATAAATTCGCTTCCTTGATCGAATTTATGGTAGAAAAAATTTCCAAGGACACCGGACGTACAGTTGTAGTGCCTGAGGACTCGAAACAGACTTTTTCGATACTCTTCAATCAAATGAGAACGAGGTGGCAACAAGCTCTTTGTTGCAAGTTATAAACAATAGATATCGGATTGGTAATCAGCGACCTTGAAAACCCGTATATACCAATTTTTGTCAACATCTGGTGACTTTTTAACGTTCATGTCGGCCATATTGGATCGGCCATTTTTTTTACGATAATTTGGCTTGCAGATTCGTAATCAGCGACCTTGAAAACCCGTAAATACCAATTTTTGTCGACGTCTGGCAACTTTTTAACATTCATGTCAGCCATATTGGATCGGCCATTTTGTTTACGATAATTTGGCTTTCAGATTCGTAATCAGCGACCTTGAAAACCCCTGTAAGCCAATTTTCATTCCCGTCAAAGGTCATTTGAGGTTTTGGCCAGGTTTTTGGGCTTTTCTCCTACTGTGCGCTGTGGAATGGCTGACCTCCTGAAGACATCTCTAAGAGAGTCCGCTGGGATCGTCTACACACGGTTACGGCAGGATATCCTCAAGACATCCCATGTTAATCTCGCGTAGAACAATGTCTTACCGGCACCTCCCGGAGACATCTCTATGAGAGTGCGCTGGGATCGTCCAAACACGGTTACGACAGGATATCCACAAGACATCCTATATTAATCTCGCGTAGAACAATGGCTTACTGGTACCTCCTAGAGACATCTCTAAGAGAATACGCTGGGATCGTCAAAACACGGTTACGATAGGATATTCTCAAGACATCCTATATTAATCTCCAGTAGACCAATGTCCTACTAGTACCTCCCACAGACATCTACAAGATAGTGTGGTACGATCGTCTACACGCGGTCACGGCAGGATATCGTAGAGACATCCTATATTAATCTCGGGTAGAACAATGTCCTACTAGTACCTCCCACAGACGTCTATAATAGAGTGCGTTGGGGTCGTCCGATTACGGTTGCGACAGGATATCCTCAAGATCTCCTATATTAATCTCGGGTAGAACGGAATCCTACCGGTACCTCTCAGAGACATCTCTAATAGAGTTCGCTGGGATCGTCTAAATACGGTTGCAACAGGATATCCTCAAAACATCCTATATTAATCTCGAGTAGACCAATGTCCTACTAGTACCTTCCATAGACATTTACAAGACAGTGCGGTACGATCGTCTACACACGGTAACGGCAGGATATCCACAAGACATGCCACACTAATCTCGGGTAGAACAATGTCCTACCGGTACCTCCCAGATATATCTATAAGAGAGTGCACTGGGATCGTCTAAACACGGTTGCGACAGGATATCCTCGAGACATCTCATATTAATCTCGAGTAGACTGATGTTTTACTAGTACCTCCCTCAGACATCTACAAGTGAGTGCGGTACGATCGTCCGCACACGGTGATGGCAGGATATCCTCAAGACATCCTATATTAATCTCGGGTGGAACAATGTCCTACCACTACCTCCCACAGACTTCTATAAGAGAGTGCGTTGCGATCGTTTAACTACGGTTGCGACAGGATATCCTCAAGACATCTAATATTAATCCCAGGTAGAACAATATCTCACTGGTTCCTCCCATAGACGTTCATAAGACGTACAATCTTGGTAGGACACGAATGGGACTATCTCGGGATGGTCCCGGGATCAATTTTGCTGTGTGGGCGTTTTTTTAATTTTTAAGAAAATTTTAAGGAGAATTTTTTTTCATAGCGTTAGAGTGAAATATAGAAGGTTTGAAAAAAAATTGTTTCATAATTGTGCTAAAATTGTATCACGGTTAAAAATTCAAAATGAAAGAAAAAAAATTTCTTTTTAAAGATTTTATAGAGCTCTACAGCTCTTAATTCTTTTTTCGGAGCCATTATCAGCTCCAAAAACCTATAAAAAATTTAGATCAATCGGTTTGTTCAATCCTGAGAAAAAAATTTTTTTCTGTTTTTTACATATTCCACTTTTTCTTAATAACCAATTGAGATAGGGGTCTGAAACTTCCAGGATCTTATTATTTTATTAGTACCTACTTATGCTGTATCATTTAAAAACCTTTCGGGGGCAGATTCACCATGCTTATACTCCTAGGGCCTTTAAACATTCCATTTATTTCCTATATTGTCATAAATAATATCAAAGATATAGCATAATTATTCATTATCATTTATGATGTTTCTAATACAGTCCGCTCCCGCAATAGAGCCGGATATGGGCGGTTAGGGGAGTATTTTTCCTGGAACTTGGGTACCCCCACTACTGACGCTATTTCATTAAGCTAGCATGCGGCATCATTGAGGGAGAAGAATATGAAAAGTGAGGTGAGCTAGCAGTGGGGGTAGCGCTTGAGCGAGCATAAGGGGAAGCGACTCTATCGAGGGCGGCTCTAATACGGAAGCGGACTGTAGTGTGCTTCAGCAAAATCTACCGTTTTTTCATTAGGACGTAAAAAGGACATTATTTCCAGATTGCATTTCTCCGGATTCTCAAAGGTTTTCCGTAAAGAATAAATTTCTCTCGAGCAGACTTCGATACGATTTTCTTTGACTGTGCCACGACAACTTCGAAATTTGGCAGAAACGAGGTGTTCTCAAATTTGCCGATTCAAACAACATAAAATCTTTCAATTTATATTTTGGCGACAAAAGGCGACAAAAATATATGTTGCTAAATTTACTGTTTTGTTTCTCTCTATTCAAGTGATGCCAAACAAACTCATGTGGTATATACAGGAGCCACCTAATTCATTTAATTTTCCGAAATCATTGATTCTTTTCGACTAAATAAGGGTTTCATTCACGCTGAATACACTTATTAAAACCTGATTTGCTTTTACAGCCTCCAAATATTAAGCTACAGAGCTCCAATTCGATGAGGATTAGCTTGGGGTCACAGACTCAAGGTTCATCAATTAAGAGATTCAACATACGATTTTTTCCATGAGCTAATTTTCAACGAAGATGGCAGCTCAAGGAAAATAAGTCTCCCGAGCTAGAGAGGGAAAAAAATTCGTTTCTGGGGGTCATACACGGAAAAAAATGGTTGGTTTGGACAACCAACTGATTATTATAGTTGGATATATGTTGGTTACCGTAACCATCCGTTACGTTACAATAACCACCTAGCATTAATTCTATCTACGACACGAAAAAAACGACTTAGTTGGTTCAACGGAACAGCTTCCCTAGAAAACACTCACGGTGGGCCCAGAGTAGGGCCAGCATTGGCAGCCATACGTTCGACTCTCGGCCGAAGGTTGACGCGAATGCTGGGCAACCGTCTAGCTGTTCAAGGTCGGAATGATAGGCTCGGTCCTACGGTCACTTACGAGAATCGGCCAATGCTTGGGGGCCAAGCGTTAGCCAATCGTCGCTTACAAGAATCAGCCAATGCTTAGGACCAATACTGGGCCAATATAGTACCGGTAAAGGATGCTTCAACTTTTTGTATGGACATTTGAGTCCAGAATTATTTATTTATTCCATACATTTATTAGTAGATATAATAAAAATCAGTTTTTCATTCGTAATTAGTAGTATTTAAAGATCGAGTAAAATTAAAAAACATTATTTGAAGAAAAAAAATCTATCGCCACTGGGATTGGAACCCTCCACCCTCTGTTTTACGCGTATCTCTGAATTGAACTTGAATAAATTATAAAAAAAAAAAGATCTTTCGAAAATTAATCCATTTTTTTGACTGATTAATTTCCCTTGTATAGACGCGGATCGAAAAATATTTACGACCCTAGTCTGGGATTTGAAACGTACCTACCTATCGAGTCTTCCTAGTGACCTACTACCGACACGCTAACCACTACACCATCGACTACTTATAATATTCAGATGCGTATATCATATTTATGAAACATAGCCTAAGAATATATATTCGTACACGGAAAAACAAAGTCATACGGTCCTCGCAAGCATGTTTTGAGGGTTTACATAACTTATCAGGGGTTCTAAAATTAAATTATGAGTGGTCACTCAACTAATGAGGGGTCAGAAATCCTGGAATTGTTCTGAGGCTTCACATAACTTGCGATGGGTTAGGAGTCACAAAATTAAGTTATGAGAAGGGTCACTTAAGTTATGAGGGGTCAGGTATTCTTGAATGAAGTTTCGAGAGTTCACATAACTTATGAGGGGTCAGGAGCCCCGAAATTAGGTTATGAGAGGTCACA